>JARHVA010000187.1:4512500-4777500 GCA_037957365.1 Torreya grandis
CAGGAGGGAAGCATTAACTTGATGGGTGACTTGCTTAGATAGGATTTACTTGGGACTCAAGGTGAGTCTATTTGATGTCTATATTACCTAGATTTGAGATATTTATAAGGATATGATAGGGATTATGAAAACATGAGTACTATGTCACAAGTTGAATGGTAAGGTACCACTATATGCAATATCCTTATATCAGTTGATATTGGAGTAGGGGGCACTCTATGACTTGGGTTGTATCATCTAGGTTTAGTTCATACATGATATCTATGAAATGTTATCTAGAGGGTAGAAGACCATGGGGATAGTGGTATTGTTGAGTGCTTATATATATGAGAGGTTTTTAATGTATCATCTATCTAGGTTACCCCATGTGGTCAATAATTAGTTGCCTCAAGTGATGAGATAGAGATAGGATCAAGTGGTATGGGTTGTGACCCATGTGTCAGCACTACAGATGGTCACATGAGGAGAGATCATGTGGAATTCTTATGCACACATTGTAATAGTTTTTCCACATTGGGTGATGTTGGTGCTAGGGTTAACATTAGTATAGATCATGAGCCACTACACTTGGTGAGTAGAGCCACATATAATGACATGCTTGTCAGGATAGTTTGGACTCCATCACTTAGTGGCTCTTATACTGATGCCCACATTTTGGGCTTTACCTGTGAGAAATATAAAGGGGAAATGAGAAGGAAGAACACTAGTCATGAGATTAGAGATTAGACCATGGAATGTGAGATCATGGATTGGTAAATCATAATAGCTAATAGCTAGAGAGGGTATACACATAGATATAGGAGTGCCATAGGTACCATAGTCAAAACCATAATAGGAGGAGTGGCATCCACCTTGGTCACACCATCGATAGAGATATTGGTGGTGAGAGAACATAGAGGGTAGTCATTCAGGATGACCCATTAGTTGTCCCAGGGTAGAGTTGGTCTATATAGGCACCACTGAGGTGAGGCTTGAGACATGCATAGGTGGTGATCCTAGGGTTTGCTTTGATTGAGAGGTGTTTTATGTATGAGGTAATAGAAAGATGAGTAAATGCAGAGACCACGCTCGATGATAGATTAGATGGGAAGATGATGATTGGTGACACTAGGATAGGTAATAAATGGTTGTGATTCTTAGCTTTTGATATACAATACTAATTATATGTGATTTGAATGATTATGATAGATATATTTTGAGATATATCAGTGATCTAATATGTATTTGGTTTGAATTTTATAGATCCTTATAAATGAGGAGGAGACTAGATGGGGATCCCTAGTGAAGGGAACACTCCATGATAATTTGGATAGGGTGTTGATGCCATATGACCCTACCACATTGTATGATCTCATGGTACCATCTACCCTAGCTTAGGCAAGTTAATTCAAACTAGGAGGAGAGGTCATAAAATAGTTATAGGAATGTGTAAATGGATGACAACCACTTATAGGGGTGGGAGTGGGAGAGGCACAGGCATGATAGGCCTTAGCTTAAGAGAGAGCCATGTATTTGGCTAACACTATTTAGCTAGGATGGATACAGGTCTAGGTGGCCAACCTATAGGGATAGGTAGTAGGCTTGAGATCTCAGACATCTTCATTATAGCATATTATTTAGAGGGGACTATTTGAGGCATCAATGGGCAACATGGATAGGTTATGAGATATATATGATAGAGCCCATCCTTAGAGATAGAGTGATGTATTTTTGTACTTTATATAAAAAACACATTATATATATATATATATATATATATATATCCTATTTGATAGTTAGGTGGTGATATTATGTGTTGGTATTGTGGTTTTGGTTGTAGATGAATGAATATATTTCTTTCTGGCACATGTTTTTTTTTTTGTATATTTTATAGGAAATATATGTGTTATGTTTTATTTTCTAGCATTATGTAGGACACATGCATGGTTAAAAATAAGCAAGTGAAAAGGATTTGGCAAAGTATAATTAATCAAAAACAAATGTGTTATGCACTATTTCATGTTGGGAAATGTTTAATATCTAAAATATGACTAAGTATAATAAAAAAAAGAGTGGAAGAGGGCAAAAATTATTTTTAAACCATGAAAAATATTTTTCACCAAATTAAAACAAGTAAATCACACTAAATTATGTTGGGAGGTATGAAAGTAATGTAATAAAATGGAAAGCATGTGAAAGACCAAATGGTAGAAAAAATATCAATTAAGTCAATCAATCATACTAAATCATGTTAGGAAGTATAAAAGGGAAACAAAATTGGTAAAATTGTCTAAGTTTAATCACACTAATTCAAGTTGGGAAGTATGAAAAACTTAAGAAAAATGGTTGGATTCTTACATGTAATTGGGAAATAAGAAGATAAAAGATGAAAGACTAATGAATTAAGCATAAAACATACTAAATAAAGATGGTAAGCATATCAATTATGTGTAACTCATAATCAATCATCTCTTATATCATATTTAAAACATGTAATGTTGTTGGTACTTGGATACTGGAAATTTTTGTAAGGAAGGCTAGGTCCTATCCATGGTCTTACACTGTAAATCACAAAGAGAACACCAATAAGGTAGAAACAATATGAAAGTGTGGTAAAAGGGGATATTTTAAATGGTAATATGAAATTTTTTTAATGTGTGAGAAAGGCTAGGTCCTACCTATGGTCTTACACTACAACTCACAAATGGAATCCCTAGGGGAGTGATCAGTGAATAGAATAATATTTCTCAAGGGGAAATATGAGGGTTGTAGGAACTGAAAAAGGGAATGTAAGAATAGTAACTTATAAATCATATGATAATACCTTAGGAGACATGAGGCACACTAAGGACATGAAAATATTCTAAATGACTAGTGACCATCAATATACAGAGGATACATATTCATTATAGACACAAAACTATGTAGAAAAATAAGTGTACTACTAAGATTAATTCATGTTGGATATTTTTTACAAGAAAATTAAAATGGACCTACCTTCCCACAATGTGTTCCCTTCTCCTTAAGACCCCTTATAGAGTCATCGGTCTACTACAAATATTGGGTACTTACATGAGAAAGTAGGTAGCACTAAAATATTTTTTATTCTCCTTTTCTAATATACTAGCCTACCTAATGTAGGATAAATAGGAATATCTCTATGTAAATAAGTAAATTTATTATGTGATAAATCTTGTAAAGTTCTAGGGATGTCTTAAAGTGCTTCATTTATCCTAGAATAGGTAAATTTAGAGTTTCTCTCCAAAATCATATTTGGATTATGGAAGTTTGTAAGCCCTTGTTGATGACATAGACTTATGTAATGAATTTATAAAGTCATTAATATGGTTTAAGAGGATTATTTACTCATGTAAATATGAACATCACCTTATCACCTTCTAAAAAGGTGATCTCCTACATTGAAAAGGCTAAAGGGAGGAATGGTCAAGTTGAACTTGAGAGAATCTTGGGTGTATAATCATCTTATACTATGTTTATACATTGTTTAAGAAGTTGATAACCCTTTTGTAACTTAGTGATGAACCTAATAAATCAATCAAGCATGAATATAGGTCAAGGTAGATAGTCTTATACATGAAGGAAAATATAAAATAAACAAGATTTCTAGTCTTATACATGAAGGAAAATAGAAAATAAACAAGATTTCTAGTCTTATACATGATAGTCTATAAGACTATGTAGTGTTTATGAATTTTGAAAAATAAAATAGGTTCATGACATCTTGTAATTATTTTAAGAGGTTTTGAAGTAAATTTATTATTTGAATAAGAGAAGGAAAGGTCTCAAGGAAAATAAAATAATCAGCTTGGGTGAAGGATAATAAAGGGTCTGTGTGTGCAAAAGGGAGGTCTAAATGTATGTTTGATATATTAAGGACATTAAATGAGGAAATAAAAGGTATGTTTTCATAGTAAATATCTTTGTACACTTTCATTTAATGTTGTTAATGAAGTTAGATGGATCTTAGTCTCTAATAATAAGTCTTAAAAAGCTCTTGGATTTAAGAATATTGTGACAGTCCACTACAATAGATTTGTATCATCTTATTTCATGTATAAAGGGTTGTAGAAGCTACTTAAAATGGTTGAGGTTGCAAGGTAATTTTGTTAAGATCATAATAGATGTGTGATCTAAAGAAGAGAATCCTTATATCACATGATCTAACACTTATTAGTGCTCAGGTTATATTATAACTATGTAATCCAAATGGAGGTTGAAAGTGAAAAAAAAGGTCAATAACTTGAGCTTACACATTGGAATGTTATGTAAATTACCATACATATCCCTTGTAGATATCCTTAATTACACCAAGTGTCTATAAACCTTTCAATATTGGGGTAGATGAAATATATTTGACTATATAATTTAGAACTAAAGGTTTCTATTAGCTCAAATAGTTGATTATTAAAGTATGGCAATGTATTGTTCATCAATTAGAAACAATGAAAGTGTAAATGAGATATGTATAAGAAAATAAAGGATTGAGAACTTTATAATGAATGTGAAAGGGAAGAGAACATACTTAAAATATCAAGATTAGGTTGTATAACTATTATTTCTCATTTTAATGAAGTGATGCAAAGTTGTTTCAATATGGATGGAATGATGAAGTTTTAAAAACTGAGGCCCGATGGTTTGTAGGTTTAAAAATTTTGATTTTGATAATTGTAATTTTTTTATTAATTTCTAGGTCTTCTATAACAAAGGTTATAATATTAGTATGAATGTTCACCTTAAATAAGTTATTTGCATAAATGTATAAGCCTAATGTTATTTATGTGTAAAAATGAGAATAGATCATTTAAAGTCAAATCTATAAATATTATAGGAATTATTGATATTGAGGATTGTCATCAGTTTGAGGAAAATGGAAGTAGGTTCTTTGCAGTTGATAATGGGCATGTGCATGAGTCTAGTTTTGAATTATAGAAATAAAAGTGAAGGATATTAAGAATGGAATGAGATAATTTTAATGCCTACAAAATTTGAAGAGACATATGCAAGGTTTGATTGAGAAAATATTACAGTAGTAAGTCCGTAATAATAAATTCTATAAGTATATCTTAGAGTTTGTATTCTTTTAGGTAGTGTTCTAATCATATCACATAGGAGATAAATGTTAAAATAATTGAAGAAATAATTAAGGTAAAGGCTAGAATATTTTTATGCATGGGTGATTGATATTGACTAGAATTATTGTGTATGCATTTTTTGAGAGAATGAAAGGTTTCTAAATGCATTAATCTTCTTGAGAAGGACTAATACATTAAATGGACTGTTCTTTTAATATGTAAAATAGCTATGTGTTTTTTGAATTATTATAGGTTTATAGACTCAAATTAAATCAAATAAATGAGGAAATGAATGGTATAGAGCATACCAAATAAATTAGATCAGTTTATGCATTGAGAAAAAGGGACTTTTGATTAAAAATTATAGAATTGCACCATCAAATGGTATTAGAGCCATAAGATCTTGGGAAATTCATGATAAGTTACAAGTATTGGTCAAATATTGAAGGTTTATAGAAAATTTTGTAGGTTATAGTGGATAGAGATAAGGTGAAGAAGAAAAATTCTTGAAAAAGGTATGAAGTATTATCATTGCAGTAGTTAAGAAGTTTTTAATTTTCTAACAATGAAAAGTTGTAGGTGTTTGAGAAAGGTGAGAGGTAAGTGAAATTTAATGAACCTACAGTGAAGAAGTAAGTGTCAAAATTATTCCTAAATCCATATATTCTTGAGAGAGATAGTAGAAACTCAAGGAGAGCTTAAATAAAAAGGTGAATAAGTCCAAAGGAAAGGACTAGAAAGTTACCAATAGACTAGGGTGAAAAAGACCTAAGTGAGGTACTAGATAGAAAGGTGAAATAGACTTTCTAAGGGAAATAGGTCCAAGTGAGGCCTAATATAAAGGTAAGGTGAAATATAAAAGAGAAGAAATGATGAAGGGCTTAGAAAAAGTAAGTTACCATAGGAAGATGAGAGAGATAGATATAGAAAAGGAGATGGCTGAAATGAAGATGGTCTTGGTAGCCATGACACAAATCTTGGAAGAATAAAGATAAATATTCTCCATGAATATTATAAAATTACTCAAGTGGCATAGAAGGAAATCATCCAATTAAGAAGACAAATGAAATTGTTAAGAAAGTAACCTAAAAGGAAACAAAAAGAGGCAAATAAGCCTCAACTTTTTAAATATACTATTTTATTATCATGTGTGAATGTAGGTGTAAAGATTGATGAAGGATAATATCACTCTAACGGTATAAAACTTGAAATCATGAAGGAAAGTAATCATGAGTAGCATGCTTATGAAGAAATTGATTGGAAAGTAGAATATGAGGGTGGAGAAATATGCTACCTAGAGCAAAGAGAAATGCTTGAAGAAATAATTTTAAAAAATGTCTTCAATCAAATCAATGCCTCATTGAAGGCATGTAAATATTAAATTTGGACCAAGAAGAACCTACAATTTTTGTATCTAATATCATTATTGACATGAATTTAGAATTACAAGGTGTTGATGGTACATTGTGTTGAGGTCAACATACTTCCATTCTTGAAAAATGGGGACCCTTGTATTAAATTAAACAAATTTGTACTTAGAATTGAAAAATCAACTCATCAAAGTATCACTAACATGTTTTTCACATTATTCATATTTGAAGATCATCCACACCTAGTTTGGCTAGCATATTTATATATGATGTTGGTTTAATCTTGTCTAAGCTTGCTAATAATGGATCTTCTTAGTTCAGGTTAAAGAATCAAGGGAGTCCATTTGGAATGGAAAAAACCCTGAGCTTCATGATTTAAATGTTAATTTTATGTTTTACTAACATTTGGTCTATTGAAAATCAAATTAAATTCACATTTGAATCGTTAATTTCTTCGTCTAAATTTAGTCTAAGTACTTCTAGAAAGTGGTGAGAGCTTTGATTTAAATTTTATGCGGTAACATTTTAAATATGCTACGAACTTGGTTTAATTTTTATGCTAAGGATTAGTCATGTTCATTAACATGACCATAACTTAGTCTAAAAATCCATTTTTTGCCCCATATATGTCCCAAGACCCCTTTGTCTTATTTATTATTCATGTGGTCTAAGTTACATGCAAATTGCTTTTTTTATGTTCTTAACTGTCAAGTTTTATGTTTGAAGACTTATCTTTTCGAGCTCTTTGTTCAATATTTTTTTTGAACATTTTCCCCAATAGATCTAGCTTTTAGGACTTATGTTTTTAACATTACATTTTCTCTACAACATTTCCCTTGGGATAATTTCCTCAAAAGAATGCCCTTCAGACCTTTCATACTTTCCCTTTAGCATTTTTGAAATTATCCTTCATAATTTTCAGAATGACCTTTTATGATTTTATCATGATCACTTTTCCCTACAAAACATACCCTTCAGGACCCTTTTACCTTGGACTAATTCCTTTAGACTTTTTGTCCTAGGCATTTTAACTGATGAAATAGACCCCATAGGATAATTGCCTTGGACATTGTGTTTGACAAAATTGGTCTTCAGAACAATTTCCCTAGACAAAAAGTCTGATATAATTTCCTTGAAGTGCCTAATTCTTGTGGAGATTTTCCCCATAACATTTCCCCAAAGCATTGAAATCTATTGGACTTTGTGTGGTATGGTCATTTTATATGTTTTAAACCTAACTTGAGGATTTAGATTAAAAGCTTTATTTGTGTTTATCAATATGAATAGAAACCATGATCTAAGACTGTATCTTAACTTTATATTAATCCCTTATCCTAACTTCAATGTTTCCTATTGTTTGTAGGAACCAATCTCACTTGGATTAATATAAATATTTTTAGATAATCATGGTTTCCCCCTTTTAATGTTACTAAAACTAGTTGTGTGTGTTGTAGGATCAATGAAATCTCATTTAGGAATGAACATGCCTAGGGTTTAGTGCTTTAAATAATAAAATAGACATTTTTATTATCCTTTCATTTGAAATCAATTATATCTATTTTAAACCATGATTAAAACCCTAGTCAAATGTTTTGACCTAGGTCCCTTCTAATTAAATTCAAATTTGCATGGGAACAATTATAAGTGCCATAGACTTAACTTAATTTTTACCCTAAGGTTTAGGTCAAGTTTTTCAACATGACTAAATCTTATGCTTGGTCCCTATATATCCCATGAATGTGTGGTCCCTTTTACTATGTTCCAACTTAGCCTAAGGTCTTACCCTAAAGTTTCATCGTATTTATTTATATAATAAAACCTTAGGTTAAAACCTTATGTTTTGACATTTTATTATTTGCAAGGTCCCCTTTTATTATGCTCCAAACTTACCATAAAATATTGATCCTAAGGTTCATGTCCATGTTTATTAACATAAATAAATAACCTTAGTATTAATATTTTGTACTAAGATCTATACATTTACCCAAGCCTGACTTAAATAGTTTGCATCTTCACAAGATCAAAACCATGCATTTGCTTGGGCAAGATAGATCTGATGGAGCGTGGATAGTCAAAATTTCAATGATACCCCTAGGATAGAAAGGTGACAAGTGTCATGGTTGTAACCAAGGAACAATTATGTGTTTTCACTCAGATGATAATGATTGAATGATGTGAGATGAGGATAGATATTTCAACAAAGATTTGAGAAAATGTAAGATGCCATGTGGTGAGAGCACATTAACTAACAAATCTAATAGAATGTGGATCATAGAAGCTATTAGTTCCTAGTTTTACACCTCTCTAATATATCCTTGCACACTTGAAATAAATAATAAGTAATGATGAGAAACCCACTAGAATGTTGTTGTAACTGGGGGAGGGATTAGCATCACTAATGGACCAAACTATAAAATATGACTAAGAGGCACCTACAAAGGGCATGGTTAATTCCCTGTTACATTTGGATCTACCTGAACCAAGGTGAGAGGACCTACAAGGTAGCTTGATCACATGGAGAGATTCTAAAACTCAACCTTCATGGGGCTTATTGGCATAAAGAGACACAAATCTAACTAGAACACAACCAAACTTGCTCACTCCAACTACAAAGTTTTGTCACATGGAATGAGCAAATGTTCTAGGCCAAACATAAGCTACTAAAGACATGTGAATATGTGACTACAACCTTCATTTGAAAATAATCTTCAATAACATAGGGGATGAATAAGAGATTATAATGCATAAAATGTAGACACATACTATGTATACAATGTTTATACATTTGCAAGCAAATGTCACTTTAGATATGAAAATGGCATGTTATATGTAGGGTAGGATAGGGTAGGATACATTAATAGTTATAAAAAAGGGGAGGGTGGTGTGATGGTTTTCTTCAATCAATAAGGATTCTTTGAATCATTCATGACATCATTTATTTTAAAGATGTAGAGAAACTCAAATGAAAGCTAATGGAACTACGAGGAGGGATTTTCCTTTTCCTATTGAATCCATAAACCTAGGGTGCCCTAACAAGTTATTTAAAAACATACTCCAAATACAATGCATAAAGGGATTTATAATCCAAAACTAAACCCAAGATGACAACCAATAATGAGCATAGAATAAGATATCCTATTAATAACATTTACAAGACATATCACTGCACTTCATCAATAGAAAATGGCAAAGAATCACATGCATTTTGATTAACTTGAAAGAAAAACCATACATACATCAATGTTTCAAAATGGTATCATGGAGACAAGCATGGTGTATTTGCTCCATATTGTGTAGGGGAGTCATATAAACATGCTCTCAGAGATTTCTAATGGTTTTATAGCTAAAACCACCTTAGAAAGAGAGACAAAACACACACAATAGTGATCCTAAAATGTGAAGAGCCTATACTAAGGAAAACATAGATCAACACTATGACCAATAAATGGCCAACCAACCAACCTCTAAAATAGAAGACAATCCTTCTATTTATACTTTTTTAATCCTTCCCTAAAAAAGGACCATGGGCTGCAATTTTCAAAAATTGCATAACGAATTTTTCTAGTCCCATTGAGATGCTCCCAACTAGAAAATGCCTTTTGCTACACCTGAGATATTAATCAATTTTCAATATAAATCATTGTTTCAACTACCTTCACAAAGAATGATGAGGACTTACAACCACTTGAAACACATCATTTGATCTTTTGGCTAAAAAATGTCTTTTTCATGAGCTTAGAAGGAGGATATTTGCTCAAGAATCCAAATATATTTTTTCTTGATGTGAAACCACCTAAATATCCCTTGATCGCTCACTTGTATAGCTGAAGGGAGAAAATCTTTTGAAATCTAAATGAATTTTGTCCTCATATTTAAATTATTTGAAAATTCTTTCTTATTACTCAATTTCAAATCATGGACATTTATGGACCTAAATCTTCTTCTTTGTGCATGCTAAAGGGAAAGCCCATTACCCATAATAATGGCTCAAGAATGAATCTAATTATGACATGAAATTGAAATGATCCATGACCATGATTGGAAATATTCATTTTTGCATTGGTAGATAGACATTATTTTACTCCTTGAACCATCACCATGTTTATGAAATAACCATTAATTTTATCTTTGAAAAAAAATCTTACCACATATCAATACTTGGAATTCCACCTTGGATTTAATTGAGCATCCATAAAGCTCTAAGAGAAACTAATGGCTTTAGTCTGGACACTTGTCACCTTATGTAATCCTATCCCTTTAAAAATTCTATCCTGGCTCACATCATTGGATCTTCATCTCCTAAGCATGAGTGAGCCATAGATCCTATAATGAGATGCTCAAGATATAACCTTATGACATGCAGTTGTACCACCTATCATTCTTATGCTTTCTCATGGGATCTCAAACTTTTTAACCTTGGATATTCATTGTCAGATTGGGTTAGGTAAGCAAATATGTTCCATCAAATCATGATCCAAGGGGTGGAGTGTGATTAGACACTACCTCTTCCTTATCCCTAAGGGTATGCCACTTGGAAACCCTATGGGATTCTTGAGTCCCTTTGAATATTTAGCCATGATCATACACTGTTAGATCAATCTACTCTAAATAAATGTGTGTCATTGGATCTGCAATATTTGAAAACAAACAACTACTTCATGGGGTCTAAAAATGATGCTTGCATGACCATTCTATACATTTGAATCCTAACGGATTTTTATTAAAACTTAAAGTTGATGTCTTCATGCCTATTAAAAGATGTCCTTGAGATCATCACATTTAATTTGGATATATTCTTTTATGGACTTTGTTCTATAACAATTTTGTCTAAATATTTTTCTTTATCTTCCTTACTTTCTTCATCACTACTATCCTACAAGAAATGTGTTCAATCAATTCTCCTAAAGGAATTGAACCTTTGTAATTTTACTAAATGAATTTGGCACTTATCTCTTTTGTCTTTGTTAGGATAATTATTTTAGACAATTTATCTAAAATAATTTCCCCACATAAATTGACCTTAGTGCTTCTCCCAAAGAAATTCAATTCCTTCAAAATTTTTGCTTGGGAAAAATGTCTAAAGGAAATAAACCTCTACCCCACAGTAATTTTTCTAAAAGAAACTTTTGGGAACTTAAATATACCCTTCATCATTTTTTCTAAAGGCACTTGTTCTAAAAAATGCCCTTCAAACTTTTGGAATTGCCTTTTGAACTCTTAAAAGTGCCTTTCAAAACTATTGAAATTTTCCTGCACCTTTTTGAAAGTGCCCTTCAGGATGTGTGTGTCCTCCTAATATAGAATTATCCTTTAGACATTTTGTAGACACCCTTCAAGAATTTTTCAAGGGTAAAATGACCAAAGGAAATAATCCTTCAAACATTTTTCCAAGGCAAAATAGCCCTTCAAAAGTGTCTTTCAAGTTTTTTCCAAGTGTTCTTTGCCCTTCAAAATTCACTTCAGGTATTTTTCAAGGGTAAAATGCCTAAAGGAAATAATATTTCAGACATTTTGAAAAGGCAAAATGGCCCTTTAAGATTTATAGAAAGTACCTTTGGCTGAAATAAATGACCTTATAATTCCTTCAGGATTTTTGTGTGAGCAAAATGCTCTAAGGGCAAGTGCCCTTTAGATTTTTTTCCATGAACAAAAAATTCAAAAACAAATGACCCAAAACCAATGAAATAACCTTTTGAAACTTTTGTAAATTGCTTAGCCCAAAATCAATAAGACATTGAATTCCTTTGGAACTTTTGTAGTGGACAAAATGTCTAACAAAATAAGCCTTCAAACCTTTTGTCTGAGATTAACCTATTTTCATCAAAAATTGTGTTCATGCAAAAAGATCAAAAAGTCTAAGGGAAATAATACCTTCACTAAGCAAAAACAAGACAAAGGACTTATAAAATTATGTACATGAACTTGACCTTCCAAATGAATACATGGAGATAAAAATCTAGCTAAGGACATAAACTTTGATATAAACAAGGGCCCAATTGCTCCAGTGTAATTTTGGGCACTAACATTGGCTCTTACTTGGGGATGCATAGCCCATGCAAGTGTGCAAAGAACCCCATAACATAAGACCAGGTGCTAATCCATTGGGCTACAAAATCAAAACTTAATAATTTCTTCAAAAAATACTCATGAAGCCTCTATAAAACATGGTAAACCTAATAAAAATAGATTGGGAGGATCTAAAAATGAACACACAACAAAAGGAAAGGAAATTATATAAATAAAACCTAAAAAAAAGGGATAAAAAATAAATAACACAATAGAAGTGCAAAACTATACACTATACAATATGGTACATAGATTACAAACTTAGTCAAATAAGTGTTTCAAATGTTTGCCATTAACTAGCAGCTCTAATATTTTTCCATCCAAATCTCTCAAGAAGAAGTATGTTCCCCAATGTGATAGTCAATGGAATAGGGACCCATCTACAAGGCATTAAATTTACCATGCCTACCTTTTTCCTCATGCCTTTTATCCCAAATTAAAACCTGATCACCTACTTGTAAACTTCTTGGAGTGACCTTTCTATCAAATATCTTCTTCAGATTCTCCTTGAACTTGAGGTATCTTTCATGAACTTGTCTTTAAACTTCATCAAGCTCAATAATCTAGTTAAACCTACTTTTATAGTGGTTGATTTTCTCATCATCTCTTATTTGTTGCATGAACTAATAGGACATCAACTACAATTTCATAGGCAAAACTACTTGAGCCCCATAAACAAGCTCAAAAGAGCTTCTGCCTGTAGCTCTCTTAGGCATAGTCATATCATCCCATAAGTCAAATTTTAGTTATTCACCCCACCTCTTCTTATTTTCTTCCAAATTTCTTCTAATAATCTTGAGAAAGCTCTTATTACTTGATTCTACTTTCCCATTCCCTTAAATATTATAGTTGGAAGCATAAGTCAGTTCAATCCCATACTCTTTGCATAATGCCACCAAAGGTTTGGCTTTGAATCTCATGGAATTATCAATAATTATCTTAATAGGCATACCAAATCTAAAAATAATTTTATTTAGTAAGAAATCCATGAGTACCTGGTGTGTTTCTCTCTTTTTAAGGATTGCTTTGACCCATTTGGTGAAGTAATCAATTGCAACTAGTATCCACCTATGCCCAGTGCTAGATGAATCAATGATTTTTCCAATTAAATTCATTCCCCATTGCTTGAATGGGCCCTCAATCATTAGAATCTATAAGGGAAGAGAACTTGAAGCTTTTATCCTCTTAAAAAAACACTGGCATTTATCACACCTTCTGACTATTTGAGCAACATACTTAAATAATGATGTCCACTAATAACCAGCTCTTAAAATTTTATGAGCTACAATTTTAGGTGCAAAATGGCCACCACACACTCCACTAAGGAAGTCTCCAATCAAGACATCAGTCTTCTCTTCTATCACACATCTTAGGAGAACCCCATCTAGATTGTTCCATGCAAGTCTATTTTCAGTCAAGAGGTACTTTTGGGAGATAAGTTTGAGATTCTCCTTTGATTTTTATCCAAATCAAGGGATAAAAATGTCCTTATACCATAGAGACACATTAAATTTACTCAATTAATCATCAACATTAAAAAAGTGGTGTTTACCTCAATACATTACAAATTAATCTCAACTATAAGCTTGGTTAGACCCATCCCTCTTACCAACTTGGTGGTCTAGATATCTATATCATACTCTTGTAACTTGTTGACCCACCTGCACCTCTTACTAGATACTCAAGTCTGAGTTAAAATATCCTTCACCATGGTGTATGAGATGTAAGCAATAATATTTGAACTTAGAATATATAGCCTGAATGTTTTAACAACCTTAAAAATAGTAAAAGCTTGTTTCTCCATAATAGTGTATTTCATTTTAGGACCTTGCATAACTTTGCTAAAGAAATCTATGGGATGCTCATGACCATATTAATTCTTTTGCAATAAGACAACAACAATATTATTTTATGATGTAAAATAGAATACTTGAAATGACCTTGTGTAATTAAGATTAGCCAAGACAAGAGAAAACTTCAAATTTCCTTTGATATCACTGAATGCTTGCATGGCCTTCTACTACCATTTGATGATGTGTTACTTCTTCAACATGGAAGTAATAGGTAGAGTAATCCATACAAAGTTAGACACAAACCTCCTTACAAAGTTAATTTGTCTAAAGAAAAACTAAATTCCTTTTTTGGACTATGGGATAGGCACTTTGTCAATGGCTTCTACCCTCTCAAGATCAATCATGACACCATCCTTGGACACTATATACCCCAAAAACTTGGCCTTTTACACTCCAAAGTGGCACTTCTTGGGATTAAGTGAAATACTAAATTCTCTGCACTTGATCAACACCTTTTTCATATATCTAAATGTTCTTCTCTTGTTGTGGAGTACACAGTGATATCATCTTGATACATAATAATAAACTAGTTAATTATCCCTATAAAGTCAACATCTATATCTCATTAGAACATTTCACCAACATTAATCAACTTGAAAGGCATCCTCATATATACATATGTCACCCATGGTATGGTGGATATAATCTTGGACCTCTCAGATTCTTTGACCACAAGCTGGTTATAACCTAAGAATCCATCCAATGTGGACAACATTTTTGAACCACTAATTCTTTTCATTAGGTTATCCATATTATGCAAGGGATAATTATCTTTCAAATAATCGTTATTCAAATTTTGAAAATACACACACAAGCAGATGTCACCATTCTTCTTTTGTATAGGGACTAAATTTTCAACCCATGATATATACCTAATGGACTAAATGATACCAACATCCCTTAGCTTCTTTAACTCTTCCCACATCTTGGTGGCCAAGATAGGGTTAATGGGTCTCTATTTCTACCTGAAAGGTTTGCTATCAGGCTATAATGGGATGATGTGCTAGAACAAGTCTTCACTATATGCTTTTAGCTTATAATAAGACTATGCTAAGTAATATTGGTACTTATTTAGTAGTTGCATGTAAGATTTCTTCTCAGCTACACTTAAGTGAGTACCCAACCAAACATTCCTTAGATTTTCATGAGAACCCAAGTTGCACTCAATTACATCTCTTAGAATGAATGAGTCTCTCAACTTGATTCTATAAGCTCCATCAAAAGCCACTTCTAAACCTACCAGTCCTCATGGGATAGTGTTTGTCTTCATCTAAATGATGTCTTTCCCAAACAAGGTCTCTTTCCCATCACAAACTTGAACCATATGTTCTAAGTCGATGAGTTGATCATGTAACTCAACCTCATAGTTTAGAAATATCTTAATTTGTTCATCATCATCAAAGACCTATCAATGATTAACATTATCTAGGATTGAAGGCCTGACAAGCACCTCCACTTGATATTGAGAATGAGGGCTCATATTTACAATATCAAATTGAGCACCTAGCCCTTCAAGTCTATCATCTTCTTATTTGAAACTCCTATCATGATAATAAATATTGAATGCATCAAAGAAATCCAACAAGTCCTAAACATGATTCTGATAATGTTTCAACCTTTTATTTTTTATGTTAAAATCACTATGAACTTACTTTACCACCAATTTAGAATCACCCTTAACAATCAGACAATTGATTCCATATTCATGGGAAATATTTAAACCAAGCAAGAGTTCCTCATACTCAATGGTATTGTTAGTACACTCAAAATAAATCTAAAAAGAAAAAAATATAACATCTACCATTAGGGGTAGAGAAGACAACCCCAGCTCCATTTCCAAGATTGGAGCAAGCTCCATTAAAGCACATCTTCCAAATTGCATTTTTTTCTTAGGATCAACATCAAGAATAATAGGCTATTCACTAATATCAACATTCTCAACAAATTTTCGAAGGTCAACATCCATGTACAAGACTCCATTGAGAGAATGCTTCAAATATTTAATCACATGTAGCATCTTTGGCTCTCTATAAATTCTAACCATATTACCCTCTAAAGTAATAGTGTAATAGGAAATTTCCATCTACACACTTTCACCCATGCTAACATCCCACTTACATGATATCAACATCCCCCATTTAGGTGGGTAGTCCACAACCACCACATCCATGTTCAAGTACTTTCCAGGATGAACTACCAATTGCACTATCAGTCCCTTAACTTGTCCAATAACTAAAACTTATAATGAGTCCAAGGAATAACACTTGACAAAGTATAACATGATCTTCACTCCAAGCTCATTGAGGACACCTAGGGGCATCACTTTATAAGAAGCACTAGAGTCAAACATGTAGTTGTGAACAACTAGACCATTGATCAGTGGAATCATATAAAATGGATCCACTTTTAGTTGACTCTTTATAAGCATGATCCCCAAATAAACCTCTAGAGAAGGTTTAACAACCTCTTTTGATTCTTCATCCTCTTATGGGGGTGCTTAGGGTCACTCAACTTCATTTATAGCTGACCTTTCACCAAATTCCAAATATTCAAAGGCTCTCTTCCTATGTTCAATTATTCTCAATAACTCAACAAGTAACACCATGATATTTATTTGACTCAACACTTGAACCATATCACACACACTATACTAAGGAAGAGGAGTGTTTGGTGGAAGGGTAACAATACCATCAACTAGGATATTTTCACTTGAAATCTAAAGTGGAGAAGGCTAGGGTGGTTCTAAAACTTTGATCATAACCTTCAAAGGTGGATTTTGTTTAACCTCAGTTGTACCCTTAGGGATGTTAGATAAACTAGGCATTCTATTAATCCTTACAGAAGTACATCTAGGCTTAGTATCTTGGGTTATAGGTGTCATCTTGGAATCTTCTTGGGTTGTTGTAGCTTTATTTACTTCCTTACTTGTATTTCTTGCCTTTGGATTTACAAGGGTAGTGTTTTGAGGAGCAACACCTAGTTTCCTACTTATCAAGTTGTAATCATTCATTTGGGTAGCTAATACATTAATTAATAGTTACATTTCCTCAAATAATGTATTTCCCCTAGGATATTTCTTGATAATCATAGAGTGTAAGAGATCAAAATCATGGACAAATAATTCATATGCTTGTACCACATTAACATCACAAGCAAAGTCAAAAGTTGGGACACTCTCCATTTCAATATCACTCCAAAAATAATCAAACATAGCATCAATCAGTATTTTTGTGGAGGCAATAAATTCATCTTATGGTTTTTGACAATCAAACATGAAAATATCATAATCAAATAATGCATATTCAGGTTCATCTAGCTCTTCATTGATTTCTTTAGTAGTATCACATGGAGGGTATGGAAAGAAGAATTTATCACAATAATCAATGTCCAAATAAAAATTTATATCATTTACCTTAGTGTTTAAAGGACCAAACACTTCCTTCCTAGCCCCTTTGTTCTAATTTATTTTTATTCTTTCTTCAGGTGCAGGCCTCTACCCTCTATAATTATCTCAATTGTAGAAAGCAAGCCCCCTTTGTGCTTGATTTGGATTTGGAACCTGTTCATAGTTGGTAGTCACTTAAGGGACCCCCTTTTTAGCTCTAACTAATTTGTATGTCATTTCTTTGATAATATAGTCCAAAGTTTTGATAGTTTCTTCCAAGTTGGTTATCTTTGTGGGTTATGTTTTTCTAAATTGACTAGTTTTACATCAGCCTGCTTGTTCAAGAGATTTCTTATAGCCTTGATGTTTTTATTAATTTAGATGGCCATATTGAATGCCAAATATAAGTTATTTGGATCCTTGTCCCTCAAGAAGTACACAACATTCTTATAAAATTCATCACAATAATTTATCAAGCATGCTTTGTCATTAGGCATGATGTTCTCGGGAAACAACAGCATAGTCTTGTTGAACCTTGTATTGAATTCTTGAACATACTCATTAGGATTCTTCTTGATATTCTCAAATTTATATAAGATAAATCTTGGATCAATCTTATCACCATACTAAATTCTAAAAACATTTTTCATCTCTTCCCATGAATCAATGAATCTATCAAGAATGGAATTAAACCATTCATGAGCATCTTCCTCTAATATGTGCAAAAATAGCTTGATACACACATCCTCATACTCAACCTCATAATCTTCAATGAAATTTTGAAAAGCCATTAAGTTTTTATCACCACTCACTGCATTATTCCCTTGGAATTTTAGGAGGCATTTCCTAACTTCATTTGGGACCTCACCAGGATATCCTTTCATATCATCAAAAATTATAGGCCTAAATCTAGGAATGTAGAATGCGGGATGTGCTTTCTCATCTTGGTCCCTATGCCTCATGATTAGTTCAATATGAGGTTCAAGAACAAATGACAAAGGGATATGAGGGGGTTAATAAGGTGGACTTGGTAGATTAGATTTGGGAGGGGATTTAGCTTGTTGAGGAGATAGAAAATAGATAGGGCTATGTCTTAGAATTATCAAAAAAGTTGTGATAGTCCTCAACAATGGAGGGTTAATAAATATTTAAATATTATTAGGATCTTGAAAGTTTTGAACAACTAAAATTTTCCCTTCAATAGGCCTCTAGACTTGTCCCCTTCTTCTTTGAGGAATACCTAAGGGTGGAACAAGTCACTTAGATGGGTCACCTTTGAAGGATGATCTCAATCCTTCCAACTTTGAAAAAAATAAAGAACACTCAAAGATAAAATGGAGATATTCAAAATAGGAATTGATCTTCCTTAAAACCCTTTGATAAAAATTGGAGTCACTACTAGAACCAAAAATTATATAATATAATAGTTCATAAACTAGTTTTGATACATGTTGAAAACATACTTTGTTGAGTTTAATGATGAAATAATATGTAAAGATACTAAAACTTCTAGAATTATGTTCAAAATGGAAAATAAACCTTCCAACATTAAATATTAACAAATATTTACAATAAACATAGTAGAAATCATATTTTCAAACCTCAAATCTTGGTACGTCCCCAAGTGGAGTAATGTTACATTGCCAACCAAGATAGTCTAAATGGTACAATAGGAAAAAAACTTTAAAATGAAAAAAACTCTCTACAAGAGTCTTTGGCAACACAAGTAACCTAAACTTTAATTTAGTCCCTATAAATGGTGCCACAAGAGTGTTGGTTCCCAGTTATACACCTCTCTAATCTATCCTTACACACTTGAAGGAAATGGTAAGAAATGATGAGAAACTCAATAGAATGACATTGTAGCTAAAGGAGGGTTTAGCATCAATAATGGACTAGACTAGAAAAATGATTGAGAGGCACCTACAAAGGGTATGGTCAATTCCTTACTACTTTTAGCTCTACCTGAACCAAGGTGAGAGGACCTATGGGATAGCTTTCTCACATGTAAATATTCTAAAACTCAACCTCTATGGGGATTATTTCCTCAAAGAGACACAAATTTGACTAGAACACAACCAAACTTGTTCACTCCACCTGAAAAGGGTTGTCACATAGAATGAGCAAATATTTTAGGCTAGACACAAGCTACTAAAGATAGATGTGAATATGTGACTACAACCTTCATTCAAAAATAATATTTAATAACACAAGGGATGAATAAGAGATTGCAATGTTGAGCTTTAATGCATAAAATGTAGACACATGCTATGTACATAATTTTTATGCATCTCTAGGAAAATAACACTTCAAATATGCAAAGGGCATGTTATATATAGGGTAGGATAGGGTAGGATAAGTTGATAGTTATAAAAAGGGGAGGTTGGTGTGATGGTTATCTTCAATCAGTATGGATTCTTTCAATCATTCATGACATCATTTATTTCAAAAAAGTAGAGAAACTCAAATGTAATCTAATGGAACTATGAGGAGGGATTTGCCTTTTCCTATTGAATCCATAAACCGAGGGTGCCCTAACAAGTTATTCAGCAACATACTCCAAATACAATGCAGAAAGGGACTTATAATCCAAAACTAAAGCCAAGATGACAACCAATAATGAAAATATAATAAAATATCCTATCAACAACATTTTCAAGACATATCACTACACTTCATCAAAATAAAATGGCAAAAAACCACATGCATTTTCATTAAACTTAAAATAAAAATTATACATACATCAATGTTTTAAAATGCTATTATGAGGACAAGCATGGTGGATTTTCTCTATATTGGGTAGGGAAGTCATATAAACATGCTCTTAGAGCTTGCTAATGGTTTTACAGCTACAACCACCTTAGCAAGAGAGATAAAGCACACAAAACATTGATCCCAAAATGTGAAGAGCCTATACTAAGAAAAGTATAGATCAATACTATGACCAACAAATGGCCAACCAACCAACCTCTAAAATAGAAGACAAGCCTTCCATTTATACTTTTTCAATCCTTACCCAAAAAGAGACCATGGGCTATAATTTTCAAAAATTATATAACAAACTTTTCTAGTCCCATTGAGATTCTCCCAACTGGAAAATTCCTTTTGATATGCCTAAGATATTTGTTGATTTTCAAGACAAATCATTATTTCAACTACCTTCACAAAGAATGATGAGGACTTACAACCACCTATATCACATCATTTGATATTTTGGCTAAAAAAATGTCTTTTACATAAGCCTGGAAGGAGGATATTCACTTGAGGAGCCAAACAAATTTTGTATTTATGTGGAACCACTTGAAGATCCCTTAATCACTCACGTGTATAGCTAGAGGGAGAAAATCATTTGAAAGCCAAATATATTTTGTCCTCATATGAAACTTATTTAAAAATTATTTCTTATTACTCAATTTCAAATCATGGACATTTTTGGACATGAATATTTTCTTTGTTCACACTAAAGGGAAATCACATTACCCATAATGATGGCTTGGGAGTGAATTTGATTGTGACATGAAATTGAAATAATCTATTATCATAATTGGAAATATTCACTTTTGAATTTGAAGTTAGACATTCTTTTTCTCCTTGAACTATCATCATGTCTATGAAATAACCATCAATTTTAGCTTTGAAAAAGCTTACCACATTGACACTTTGCATTCCAACTTTGATCTAACTAGGCATCTACATAGTTCTAAGAGTGACTAATGGCTCTAGTTTGGACACTTGTCACCTCCTCATGCAATCCTGACCATTTGAAAATTATACCCTAGCTCACACCATTGAATCTTCATCTCCTAAACATGCATGAGTTAGAGATCCTATAATGAGATTGTTGATCTTTAACCTTATGAAAATTAGTTGTGCCACCTATCATTATTTCACTTGTCCATGGGATATATAACTTTTTAACCTTGGCTATACACCATCAGATCAATCTAAGTAAGCACATGTGCTTTGTAAAATCATGATATGAGGGGTGGAGTGTGATTAGACACTGCCTCTTCTTTGGCCCTAAGGGTATACCACTTGACAGCCCCATAGGCTTCTTGAGTCTTTTTGACTATTTAGCCTTGATCATGAACCATTAGATCATCTCACTCTAAATGAATGTGTGTCATTAGATCTACCCTATTTGAAAATAAATAACTACTTTATGGGGTCTAAAAATGATGCTTATGTGACCATTCCAAACATTTGAATCCCAACATCTAGTTCATGTAGCTTAAAGTTAACATCCATGTACTTGTCAAAATATGTCCTTGAGATCATCACTTGTAATTTGGAAATATTATTTTGGGGAATTTATTCTACAGTAATTTTGTCTAAATATTTATCCTCGACCTCCATTCTTGCTTTATCACTATTATCCTACAAGAAATGTTTCCAATAAATTCTCCTAAAGAAATTGAACCTCTACACTTTTGCTAAAATAATTTGGCACTTATCTCTTTTACCTTAATCAGGATAATTATTTTGGATAATTTCTTTGAAATAATTTCCGTATAGAAATTGACCTTAGCATTTCTCCTGAATAAATACAATTCCTTCAGACTTTTTTCTTAGGCAAAATGTCTAAAGGAAATAGACCTCTACCACATGGAATTTTTTTCAAAAGAACCTTTCAAGCACTTGAATATACCCTTTAAATTTTTTACTAAGGGCATCTACCCTACAAAAATTCCCTTCAAACTTTTGGAATGGTCCTTTAAACTCATGAAAGTGCCTTTAAAAAATATTGAAAGTGTCCTCCACCTTTTTTAAAGTGCCCTTCAAGATTTTTGTAAGTGTCCTCTAAATCCATAATTATCCTTTAGACATTTTGTAGACACCCTTCAGGAATTTTACAAGGGAAAAATGCCTCAAGGAAATAATCCTTTAGAAATTTTACAAAGGAAAAATGGCCCTTCGAAAGTGTCTTGCAATTTTTTTTCAAGTTTCTTTTGCCCTTCAAAAGTACCCTTTGAGGATTTTACAAGGGCAAAATGCCTAAAAGAAATAATCCTTCAAACATTTTACAAAGGCAAAATGGCTCTTAGGTATTTCTATAAAGTACCTTTGGTTGAAATAAATGACCTTATAATTCTTTTGGGATTTTTGTGTGGGAAAAATGATCGAAGGGAAAGTTCCCTTCATATTTTTTACCATGGACTAAAAGTCCAAAACAAATGACCTAAAACTAATGAAATAGCCCTTCAAAAAATTTCTAAAAAACTTAGCCTAAAAGTGATAAGACATTAAATTCTTTCAAAAAAATTGTAGCAAAAAAAATATTCAATAGAAATAAGTCTTCAAACCTTTTGTTCAAGATAAAAATTCCAAAGACCTATTTCCATTAGACATTGTGTTCATACAAAAGGCCTAAAAAGTCTAAGGGAGAGAACACCTTCAACAAGAAAAGATAAGACAAAGAACTTAAAAAATTATGTACATGAAATTGACCTCCAAAGGAAAATATGGGGACAAAAATTTGGCTAAAGACATAAACTTTGATATAGATAAGGGCCTAATTGATCTAGTGAAGTTTTGGGCACTAAAAAAAGCCATGTAGAGCTGCCAAGTGGCACATACATAAAATAAAGTGAAACCAGAAGCAACAAGTGGAAAACTCAGTAAGGAGTCCCAAAGAAGTAATTTAAAATTTATGGTCACATGCCCATCAAAGATGTTTGTGAAGACATCAAATGATGGGTGCTTAGATGTTAGAATTAATCTCAATAAATATTCTCAAGGAGGCACCTAAAAATTGATGGTCATATAGATGTCAAAAAAAAATTGCACAAACATCAAATGATGGGCATGTAGATGTTAATTTTAATATATTAGAGATATCTAAGGATATATTAAAAATTAATAATCATTTTCTCATCAATGATGTTCACATGAATGTCAAACGATGGTCACATGGACATTAATATTAAGATAGTTGCTTGCATCCAAATTGTCTAAAGATCTATGAACTGAATTGATTCATGAAAATAGATCAAGTAGTGTGAGATAAAAGTTGGTTTTTCAAAGGTAATGGTCATATTTTGTACAATGATGAGTAGGATACCATGGAAACACTATGTAGATGTCACATTAGAGTCATGTGGGTACAATGTGCCAAATTAAAGACCTTATAGACTGGTAATGCAAAGGTAGAGATCTAAGCTCACAATATTTGAACTAGCTAAAAATATTGAAACCATTTTAAAACCTTTATAAGTACCCTAGTAAATCATGATAACCCTAATTAGGCCATGCAAATTTTGTACTTGAGTTGATGAAGATGAATTGTCATCTGGTAAAGATAATTTTATCTAAAATCTACTAGTGAGCGGTATAATAAGCCATGTCAGATTGAAAGAGTATTCATAAGGGAACATGGAATTATATTTTGACCTTAGATACTAATAAGTAGGAACCAAAATAAATTTGGGCTAGATGATAGTAGGGTGATGGACCTAATCCTAAACAAAATAGAAGAGGACTACTGAAGGCCAAGAGCATCAAAGAACCATGAAGATCTTACAACACACAGGGGTCTCAAAGGTTAAGAAACTTAGGAATATCCTTCATATATCTAAATATTATCCATATTGAAAGTGTAATATTCTATTTTTAAAGGCATGTGTTTTTTGTAAAACACATTGCCTATTGATCAATCCATTAAAAAATCCTAGTGTATTTCTAGAACATTTGTGAAAAGGACAACTATCCCTACACTTATACTCTTTTAATTCATTGGGACTGACTGACATGCTTCCTTGCATCTTATAAAAAAAATTATTAATTTTAAGAGAGGATGGATTTTTTGAGCCAAAACTTGTGTAAAATTTTGAGCAATTAATGCAAGCAAGGAATTCTTCAAATATTATCCATGCTTGTTTGTATCATTTGTTATTATGGTTTCTCTCTCACTTTATTGTTCTTATCTCTAGATTTGAATGGTTCTCATTAATTCTTGGTATGTATCTCTTAATCATAGAGTTGATAACTTGTGTTAATGCTAGGCTGACTGAAAGTTTTTTAGGTTCATTTCATTTCCTTTACTCTTCTTCCATTTGAGTTAATGTTGTTTGCTTACAGGAGTAAATATTTAAACTGAACTTAGTTCTTATTTTCATTTTTCTCATTTCGTAGATGTTTACCTAATAATATTTGATCTCATGCTACTTCATGTTATGCATTGGTTAAGAGCATGCTTTGATGATATTTGAACTTTGTCATGATGTTTTGGATGAAGATCAGCAACAACTCTTTTCTTCCCTATCCTTCCTTTTGCTCCTTTTTAACTAAATCATTCAATCTTAATTTCCATTGTAAATATTCATTTTATATTAGTCCTTAGATTAGAATTTGATCATAATTCACTGATATTAGCTTAGATTTCTTCACTCTTTACAAATATATCTAGTTGGACATGGTGGCTCCCAACCACCAAACTTTATAAATATTTTGAAACATTCCACTTGTTTTGCCTCTATTCCATAAATAGATAATAGGATGATCACAACCTACAAATCATGTGCTGAATTATTTGAATTCTAAAATGATGAGTTCTCTTTAAACACTTTGAGCACTTGTGATACACATTAAGGCATCAACAGGTGGAGCTTCATTAGCACTGGAAGGAGGGCATCTTTGTAAATTTGTGATATCTTTTCTAGTTTTGATGTATTTTGATCAAAGGTTAGTGTAACCTTTACATAATTGTGTCAATCTTTATCCAATTATGTAAAGATGATTGATCTTTACAGTCTTTGACCCATCTGTGTGCTTATTATAGACAAATATTGATGTTCTTTGAATGTATATGATTGATTATCGTAAATATGGCTTAATCTTTATTAATTCAACAAGTTTTAGGTTAATAATAGTTATTTTGATCAAAGATTGATAGATCCTTTGCTAATTTAAGTTTATTTGAGCTTGAACATGTAAATATCCATAATATTCATGTATTTGGATACATCTTTTATATAACTTAGTTAAAATTGTTGTTTTTCATCTTTTATATAAATATTTATGAAATTTTCTTAATTTACAAGTTTGATCATCATCTCCTATAAAGATAAGACTGACACATCATATTCCAATTAATATTCAAGGCTCACAAGCTGGAATCACCAAGGATTAGGACAAGGTCACATTCAAAAACTAGATAACCTCTATTTTCATTAGAAGTTCATAAGAGAACTAGGTAGAATAAAGGTAAGTATATACTTTCAAATTCTTTTCCATCTTTTCTAATTTAGAGTGATCCTATGTTCGATCCCTATCAAGGTATGGCTTAGCTAGGTGGTTCTTTAATTAATGTGTCAAGGGTGGTAAATGACCTTCCTCAGAATCTAGAAAAGTATTTGCCAACATTTATTCCTAGAGGCATTATAATGGCTAAGGAACACATTAAGATTTTCAATGTTGCATTAATATTACTAAATGTGACTCATGAAGATCTATCATGTAGACTATTTCCTTTCACTTTTAAAGATATTACATATGAATGGTTTCTAAACCTCCCTAAAAATTACATTACTAATTGGGTTGATTTTAACAATGTTTTCATTGACTATTTTGGTAAAATCATTAGTTCTTGTGTCTTATACTAACAATTCACCACAATGAAAAGGGATGCAAATGAGCCCATAAGAGATTTCAATGCTAAGTTCCAAAAAATGTTCAGTAAGACCATAGCTCATTACAAAATTGATGAATCTCTAGCCTTGGAAATCTATAAGTATGCCTTAGATCTTATGACTTATATGTTTTTAAAGAGAGTTATTAGACCCATGAACACATTAGTTTTAACTTATGCCAAGTTTTTGATCATTAATGACTAGATAAAACCCCAAAGACAATTGGCATACTCCATTATTAATGGCAATCCACATTTACCCATTCTAAATATTATTCCCAATTATAATGAATATATTCCTACCCTAAACCAACTTCCAGTCTTAAACCAACTACCTTTGAGACATGCTCATCCTATTTAAAACGTAGGATTCCTAAACAATGTTACCAATGGATCTCATATGTAAGATCAGAAAGCTTTAATGTCTATATCTAGTGCTAACACTTAGGTTCATAATTCTAAGGCCCCAAAAAATGAGAGTGATTATATCCTCAAGATGGTTCAAAATCTTAACACTGACTTCTTATAGTTGTAAAATTAAGTAAGCAATACTAGAGAAAGCACTGGTAGTAATTATTCTTTTCAAAGGTTTAATAGGCCCACTAACAAATTTTATAATGATAGTTACCATAACCACAAGAACAATGAGTCATCTACTATTAATAATGTCCCTGATATAAATCTCATTGATGTTGCTTTACCTGACTATTGTAGATTTTATTGCACTTCTATGCATGGGAAAATAGACTACATTGAATTTTGTAATGAGTTTGAGTCCTTTAAAGAATAATTAGACACTTTTGAGGTTGTCCCTAATAAATATTATGATACATGTACATCTAATTCCTCAAGGTCATCTAGATCCAATGATCCAACTCTCATGGTGGAGACATTTGAGTTCTCTTTCTATTAAGACAATGAGGCTGAGGATATTCCTAAATAAATTCATGCTATTCAAAAAAATTTAAAGAAGACTTATCATCTAATAAATAGGGTGTATAAGCAACCATTGATCATTTCCACTCCTCCAAATAACTTTGAGATTCCTCCTGATACTACATCAGATAATAATCCAGAGCCTCCTAAGGGAAATACTTTTAAACCCAATACTGATGCATATAATTCTTCTAATAGGGATGGGTATAACATAGTAGAAGACATGAAAATTATCAAAATAAACATTGCCTTGCATGAGTTGATGTAGATTACTGAACAGAGAGATCTGTTATTACAATCTTTGTCAAAAAATCCTAGTAAGTCTCAAAATTATGCACATGCTAATTTTATAATTCATAAAATTAAGGTCAACATTCTTCCTTTCCTAATTATAATTAGGATATTTGGTAAAAATCTACATAATTTTTTATTATATTCTGGTGTATCTACAAATATAATGCCTAAAGGTATTTGTGAACAATTAGGTTTGACTCCCATTAAATCTGATAGAGTGGTAACTCATTTAAATGAATAAAGAGTCAAAGTGATTTGAATTATTAAATGTTAACATGTAGATTACCTCAGAGCCAAGGATCCAATAGTTTATTTATATCCAAGTGGTGGACATTCTTTATGCCTATGGGATGATATTGAGTAGAGACTAGACTAGGATCTTGAACAACTATATGTCAACAGATTGTTCACATATGTGGTTTCCTTAGAAGGGAGTCCCAAACCAAATCAAGATAGAAAGGGAGATGAAAATGAAGCATATGATCATGGATTACAATTCACTCAATGAGAGGGTTAACATGGTTAACTTGAATATTGGCATTTACACCCTTGACACCATGAAGGTATTTAACTCTAAAATTTCTCATTTTTTGCCAAGATTATAGAAGATCTATTTTGATGGTGCTAGATACAAATCAGGTTCTGGAGTAGGAGTGGTGTTTATCAATCCCATTGGGAAAGAGTATAATTCCTCTTAAAAACTTAATTTTCATGTACAAATAATTTGGCTGAGTATGAATCACTAATTCTTGGATTAAAATTTTCAATCAAGCATGAGGCCAATGAACTATTAGTTTTTGGTGATTCTAAACTAGTAGTCAATTAGGTCAAGAGTAAATATCAATGCAAATTTTCCTATCTCAAGAAATATAAATTTAGAGTATGGGACTTAACTGAATGTTTTGATACTTTTAACATTGTGTCAATCCCTAGGGAAGAAAACTAGGCTACTAATGAACTTGCTTCAATTACAGCCAACCTTATGCCCAACCAAAGTTCTAAGTTACAAAACCTTTAGATTGAGTTAATCCCATGTCCTTTAGTGCTAGATAATGTCAACCACCTATAATTATTCAATGATGATCAATAGATCATAGACTTCCTAACTAGTTCAAGAGTGTTTGAGGTTCACATTATTGATGAATCTAATATCCTTGATGAGAACATTAAAAGAAAACTTGATGACAAAGTCATTTAGCTGAATGATAATAAGATCCCTAAAGGCATGATATCCTTAGAGAGACTCTTTTATTATGATAAACTAGTTGAGGCTACCAAGATTCCCAAAGTAAATGGGAAAGATTATAACATAATTGATCTTGGATTACAAGGTCAACCTCAGATGGTTAATATTGGTATATCCTGTACCATCATTGAGTCTAAAAAATCCAATGAAATACTAAACAAATATAAAGTTTTCATAGTATGGTCTTATTATGACCTAAATATCTCTGATCCAAAGTTCATAACTCACACCATACCTTTATAATAAAATTGCGAACCTTTCAGACAAAATTAGAGGCCTATCAACCTAGTCTTAGAACCACTAATATACAAAGAGGTCAAAAAACTCTTAGATGTTAGGATTATGTTTCCCATTAGGAATTATACTCTGGTTACTAATTTAGTCCTAGTTAGGAATAAAAATGGTGAAATTAGACTCTGAATTGATTTTAGAAACTTGACTAAGAAATTTGAAAAGGATAATTACCCCTTACCTTTTCTTGACCAAGTAATAAAAATCATTTCTATTTATACCATGATGTAAATTTTTTATGTTTTTTTAGGGTATAACCAGGTGTTGGTGAATTAAGAATATAGGATGAAGACTATGTTTACAATGAAGTGGGGCACCTTTGTCTACAAAAGAATGCCATTTGGGTTGATCAACCCAAGGGCAATATTCCAAAGGGCCTTGGATCATGATTTCTAAGGTCTTGTAGGTAAGTTGATTATTATATATATGGATGATCCAAATATCTTTTTTAAGAATAGGGAGGATCATATTATGCACCTACAATAGGTATTTGAAATATGTTGAAGGTATGGGATTTCTCTCAACCCAAAGAAAAGTATTTTATGTGTTATTGAGGGAAAACCATTAGGACATGTTATCACTAAGGATGGAATCTCTATAGACCCTGATAAAGTAAAATATATATCTAAGATAGAGCCTCCTAATAGTAATAAAGAATTAAATTCATTTTTTGGTAAAATAAACTTTGTAATAAAGTTCATTCCTATCTTTGTAGAGATCGTGAGGCCATTGAATGATATGTTGAAAAAGGATGCCAAAGTATCACAAAATAAAGAAGTGAGCAAAACCTTCAAAGAAATAAAAATGGAAATTGGACAAGATCCAATCCTAATAAGCCTAGACTTTACCAAAGATTTTTATCTTTACTCTTTGCTTCAAATCATACCATAGCTACAGTTCTTACTCATAAGATGGATGGATGCAACTATCTAATAGCTTTTATGAACACTAACCTTAAATTTTTTGAGTTAAACTACTCTTTGATTGATAAGAAAACATGTGCATTTTTCAAGGTAGTAAAAAATTTTAGGTAATATATTCTTAGGAATAAGGTGCATGCAATCTTACCTAATCCTACCACTAAGCTCATGCTAAGTTAAAATGAACTAGGAGAAAGGAGAGGTAAGTGGATGTTTGTGCTTTAGGAATATGACATAGAAATGTAACCCACTAAACTATAAGGTGTCAAGGTTTAATTTAATTGATTTCCAATACTAACCCCAAGCTAAATATCATGTAGGTAGACCAAGAAATTTTTTAGTCCAATGATTCGTATGATCCCATTGTCTACTTACTAATCAACAACATTTGTCCTGCAGGGTTAAGTAAAGAGAAAAAGAGATCTCTAAGGCTCAAAGCAACCCATTACCTAATCAAGGATGGAGTGTTATACAAAAAATAAATTAAGGCATTTACCTAAGGTGTGTATCTAAGGAAGAGGAAACTGAGATTATGAGCACTTTTCATGAGAAGTTGGGAAGTTGACATCCATCATGAAGAAACATCACCCATAAAATCTTAAGGGTTGGCCACTATTATCCCACAATATTCAAGGATGATCACAATCATGTAAGGGAGTATTATTCATGTCAAGTCTTTATCACTAAGGAGCCTAAGGTAGCCATGCTATTAAAACTAGTTATGGTGGATAAACCTTTTGCCAGGTGGGGGATAGACTTTGTAGGAGTCATCAACCCCAACTCATCAAATGGTCATAATTATGTTCTAACTATGACCAACTATAGAACAAGATGAACTAAATTAGTGGTGACCAAGTAGTGCAGAACTGAAGAAGTGATCACATTCTTGGAAGAAAACATATGCACTAGATTTGGAATGCTAGTCTCTCTAGTCTACAATAATGGATATGATTTTATATCCATTGAAATGATAGAATGGGCATATGATAATAACATCATTTTCAATTTATCCTCAAACCATTATGCTCAAGGAAATGGAGTATCTGAATCCTTGAATAATAAATTGATCAAGGCAATAAATAAGTCTACAGTAGACAAACCCAAGACATAGCACAAGATTCTCAAATATGCCCTTAAGGAAGATAAAATAAGAGTCAACCAGGCTCTCAAAGCATCACTTTTCTTACTAGTATATGCTGAAGAAACCATCTTCCCCATCACCCTTAAGTTGTTAATGTATAGATTCATGCAAGAGTACATGAAGGAAGATAAAGAATTTACAAATTCAAGACTATTATACATTATTTAGATGGAATATGCCAAAGAAGAGGATTTTACCAATTTCAGTAGACACCAAACCACATTCAAGATGTGGTTTGATAAATGATAAAAAATAATGGTGTTAAAGCAAGGAGACTTAGTTCTTATTTGGGATAAGGCATATGAGCCTAAGGGTAAACATGGGAAGTTCACACCTTTATGGATAGGTCCCTATTAGATAGTCAATATACTTGGAGACAACACCTTCAAGTAAAAAGACCTATAGGGAGCATAGTTCACATTTCCCACTAATGGGAAACACATCAAATAATACTTCTTTGTTGTCCTACCCAAGGTCTTCATGGAATGACTATAAGAATAATTAAAATTAGTGTAGGTATGCTATATTAGTTTATTTATATTCTTTCCTTCCTATCCTTTTCTTGTACATAAGTTTGTATATATTTAGTTTGATTTTCCTTTGATTTCTACTTTGTTGCTTTCTATTTGTGTGTGTCCTTCTCTACTTCATTCCTTGCTTTTAATAAGTCCTTTGGATAGTTCTTAGCTCAAATTTTACAATTGCTCAAAAACTCCACAAGTTTAAGAATGTAGGTATAACTCCTCAACATGGGGTGATCATGGACATTTGAAATACGAGCTTGATGTTATTATTTAAAGAAACTAGTAAGGACTAGTGGGTAGTGGGTAGGTTAAATATTTCATAAGATCTTAAACATTATTTTGATCTAAACTTGGATTTAAGAAGAATTTCACATGTGGGATGAAAGCTTGAATTATTAAGACATAGTCATGCTTACGCTTAACAAACATCCTTGTCTGGGATAAGGGTTACAACCATAGGTGATTGTTTGAAGATCAAACATTTAACCAAATCCCTAAACCTGGGCAACCTAGTTCCCAACCTTTGCTAGAAAGCCAAAATGATCTAAAAAATATGAAAATAAGATCTTTATTGCAAAATTCAAAGTCTTTATAATTAGAGGTGGTTTGGTTAATCTCCACCAAGGCTATGGACACCTGGTTGATAGTGAAACAAGGCCTTGAGTGGAGCCAAAGGCATCTCTATCAGGGCTATAGATGCTTGGCTTGAAATAAAGAAATGCCCAAGCCTTCCCTAAGCTAAATCATAGTTCTTAATGAATATCCAAACATGTTGTAAGTTAATGTTAATGACTAAAGTTATAAAATCTATAAGTGGTTCCCTAAATCCCATGTCAAATAGTAAATGGAATCAAAACACACATACAACATGACTAGGTTTTGATGTTTAATCCCAATTCTATATGGTCCAAGACTTGTTTTAAAAATGAAATAATATTTATAATGGTAATGATCAAGTGAAATAGGTAATCTAGTTATTTTTGTAAACCAAAGTCTCTAAATTTTAAAATATTTCTATGTTTCTCCCAGAAGTCACCATCTGTTGACGTTAACATACCCCCATTTCTAAAAAATGGGGACCTTTATATTAAATTGTACAAATTTATACCTTAAAATTGAAAAAATAACTCATCAGAGTATCACTAACATGTTTTTCACATTATTTATATTTGAATATCATCCATACCTAGTTTAGTTAGCATATTTGTACATGATGTTGGTTTAATTTTGTCTATGTTTGCTAACAATAGATCTTCTTATTTCAGGTTACAAGCTCAAGGGAGTCCATTTAGAATGGAAAAAAGCCTAGGATTCATGATTTAAATGTTAATTTTATCTTTTAATAACCTTTGGTTTGTTGAAAATAAAATCGAATTCACATTTTAATTGCTAACCCCTTGGTCTAAATTTAGTCTAAGTACTTCTTCTATAAAGTGGTAAGATTTTTTACTTAAATTTTATGTGGGAACATTTTAAATATGTTAAGGACTTAGTTTAATTTTTATGCTAAGTCTTAGAAATGTTCATTAGCATGACCAAACCTTATTCTAAATATCCATGCTTGGCTCCTTTTATGTCCTGAGACCCTTTCATCTTGTTTATTATTCATGTGGTCTAAGTTGCATGCAAAATCCTTTTAATATGTTCCTAACTATTAGGTTTTATGTTTGTAGATTTATCTTTTTTTGCTCTTTGTTTAATATTTTTTTGAACATTTTCTCCAAAAAATCTAGATTTTGGGACTTATGTTTTCAATGTTACATTTTCTCCATAACATTTCCCCTAAGACAATTTCCTTGAAATAATGCCCTTCAAACCTTTCACACTTTCCATTCAAATTTTTTGAAATTACCCTTCAAGATTTTTGGAATGACCTTTCAGGCTTTTGTCATGAGCACTTCACCCTATGAAACATACCCTTTGGGCCCATTTTTCCCTAGACTAATTCCTTAGAAATTTTTATCCCAAGCATTTTTCCTGATGAAATAAACCCTATGGGATAATTGCCTTAGACATTTTGTCTAATGAAATTGGTCTTTGGAAAAATTTCCCTAGATAAAAAGTCTAAGACAATTTCCCTAAAGTGCCTAATTCTTGTAGACATTTTCCCCATAACATTTCCCCCAAAATAATTTCCCCAAAGCATTGAATTCTATCAAACTTTTTATGTCGCAGTCATTTAATATGTTTTAAACTTAGCTTGAGGCTTTAGATTAAAATATTTATTTGTGTTTATCAATACAAATAGAAACCATGATCTAAGACTTTAGCTTAAGTTTATATTACTTCCATGTCCTAACTTCAATATTTCCTATTTTTTATAAGAATCAATCTCAATTAGATTAATAGACATATTTTCAAATAATCATGGTTTCCCCCCTTCCAATGTTACTAAAACTAATTTTTTGTGTTGCAGGATCAATGTAATCTCATTTAGGAATGAACATGCTTAGGGTTTGGTGCTTTAAATGATAAAATAGACCTTTTTACTATCCTTTGGTTTGAAATTAATTGGATCTATTTTAAACCATGATTAAAACCCTATTATAATGTTTTGACCTAGGTCCCTTCCAATTAAATTCAAATTTGCATGGGAACAATTATAAGTTCCATATACTTATCCTAATTTTTACCCTAAGGTTTAGGTCATGTTTTTCAATAGGACCAAACCTTATTCTAAAAATCTTATGTTTGGTCCCTTTATATCTCGTGAATGCATGGTCCCTTTTACTATGTTATAACTTAGCCTAAGGCCTTACCCTAAAGTTTCATCATATTTATTTATATAATGAAACCTTAGGTTAAAACCTTATGCTTGGAAATTTTATTATTTACAAGGTCCCCTTTTATTATGCTATAAAATTAGCATAAAATCTTGATCCTAAGGTTCATGTTCATGTTTATTAACATAAATAAAGGACCTTAGTCTTAAAATTTTATCCTAATACCTATTCATTTGCCTAAGCTTGACTTTAATAGTTTACATCTTCATAGGATCAACAACACACATTTTCTCAAGAAAGATTGATATGATGGAGTGTGGCTAGTCAAAATTTCAATGACACTCTAAGATGGCAAGAAGGTGACAAGTGTCATGGTTGTAGCTAAGGAACAATGAATATCTAATGGTGGCCCACCCCTCAGATTGAGATCTAATAATTCACATTCACTCAGATGATAATGATCAAACAGTGTGAGATGAGGATGGACTTTTCAATAGAGATCTAAGAAAATGCAAGACCACCACATTGTGAGAGCATATTAACCATCAGAGCTAATATAATGTAGATTTTAGAAGCCTTGCAGAGCTACCAAGTGGTATACACATAAATCAAAGTGAACCCAAAATTTATAAGTGGAAAAATCAACAAGGATTCCTAAGGAAGTAATTGAAAATTGACAATCACGTGCCTATCAAAGATGTTTACACAGATGTCAAATGATGGGCACTCAGATGTTAGAATTAAGCTTAGTAAATATTCCTAAGGAGGCACCTAAAAATTGATGGTTTTATGGACATCAAATGATAGGACCACATACACCAATTTTAAGATAGTAAGGATTTTTTAGGATGTGTTTATAATTAATGGTCATTAATCCATCAATTATTTTCACATAGATGTCAAATGATGGTTGTGTGCACATTAATTTTCAGACAACTATTTGGATCTAAATTGTCTAAAGATATATAGACCACATTGATTCATGAAAATAGATTGGATGGTGTGAGATCAAAGCTAATTTTTCAAAGGAAATAGTAATATGTTATATAATGAGGAGTAGGATGCCATAGAGATGCCACATCAGAGCCATGTGGGTGTAATGTGCCAAATTGGAGACCTTGTGAACCTAGTAATACAAAGGTAGATATATAAGCTCATAATGTTTGAATTAGATGCCACCATTGAAACCTTATTAAAACCTTAAAAATTACCTTGACGTAATGTGAAAACCCTAATCAGGACCTGTGAATGTTGTACTTGATTCAATGAAGATGAATTATCATCTATGTAAAGATAATTCAATCCAAAATCCACCAGTGAGAAGTATAATAAGCCATGGTAGCTTGAAGGAGTGCTTCTTAAGGGAATATGTAATTCTATTTTGACCTTAGATACTAAGAATTAGGAACTAAAGGAACTCTAGGATAGATGATAGTAGGGTGATGAACCTGATCCTAAACAAAAGAGAAGAGAGCTACTAAAGCCCAAGAGCATCAAAGAACCATAAAGATCTTGTAGCAGCACAGGGGTCCCAAAGGTTAAGAGACTTAGGAATATCATTATTATGGTTAAATATTTTCTAATTTGAAAGTGGAATACTCTATTTGTAAAGACATGTGTTATTTTTAAAACATACTACTTATTGATCAGTCCATTGGGAAAGCCTAGTGTATTTTTAGAACACTTGTGGAAAGGACACTTGTCCCTACACTTTTACTCTATTAATTGTTTGAGACTAACCAACATGATTCCTTGTATATTATAAAAGGAGCATTGTTAATTATAAGAGAGGAGGGATTTTTTAATCCAAAACTTGTCTAAACTTATGAGCAATTAATCCAAGCAAGGAATTCTACAAAGATTGTCCATGTTTGTTTGTGTCATTTACTATTATGGTTTCTCTCTCACTTTCTCATTCCTATTTCTAAATTTTAATGATTCTCATGAATTTTTGGTGTGCATATCTTAATCCCAGAGTTTTTAACTTGTGCCAATGCTAGTTTGACTGAAAGTTCTTAGGTTCATTTTGTTTCCTTTACTCTTCTTATATTTGGGATAATGTTATTTGTTGTAGCAGTAAATATTTAAGGTGAACTTAGTTATTATTTACATTTTTCTCATTCTTTAGATGTTTTTATGATGTGTGATAATATTTTATCTCATTCTACTTCATGTTACACATTGGTTAAGTGTATGCTTGGATGATATTTAAACTTTGACATGATGTTTGGGTGATGATCAACAACAACTCTTATTTTCTCTACCCTTCCTTTTGCTCATTTTAACAAGATCACTCTAGATTAATTTCCATTGTAAATGTCCATTTTATATTAGTCCTTAGATTAGAATTTGTTCATAATTAATTGATATTAGCTTAGATTGCTTCACTCTTTACAAATATAGCTAGTTTGCCACAGTGGCTCCCAACCACCAAACTTAATAAATATTGTGAAACATTCCACTTGTTTTTCCTCTATTCCATCAATAGATAATAGGATTATCATAACCTATAACTCATGCACTAAATTTTTTGAATTCTAAAATGAGAAGTGTTATTTAAACACTTTAATCACCTGTGATACAAATAAAGGCATCAACACATTATAGAAAGAAGATGATGAGTCCTTATATGAACTCATAACACATGAAAGATGAGGTGAGTCAATGTGTAGACTCAAGGAACATAAAGATGAAGTCATAAAAATATTTTTAACTTCAATTGGAATATTAGGTAATGATGGAGCACTTGATAAAGTACCTATGAAATATAAGTTGTGGCAAGATAATGTGTCTCAATATGAATACAAACAAGTTTTTGACCAAATCATGGTAGAGTATACTAAGGAGGATAATTTGATTTGGAATCAAATTATAGAGGGGTTAGAAGATCTGAACTAGATTTTAAATGAAACAAAAATTAAGGTAATTGAGTTAGAGTTCTTGAAGATATTGAGAAAGGAAGATGAATTAAAAATTGAAGAAACATCTCCAAGGAAGATAACAACAATTGGAGAGACAATAATGTCTCAAATTTTGAAATCTAATTTTGTTTTTAGTTTTGTGTGTGTAGGTGTGTAATATTTTTTTGATAAGGAGATGGAGTCCTACATGGTAGACTTCAACGAAGAAGATAAAGTGAAGACTAATCCAATTGGGCTCATGAATTTTGAAGGAAAGCAAGAAAAGAAAGAAAAAGATACAATCAAACATGAAAATGAAGATATAGTACCAAAAATTGGAAAAGGTGAAAGAAGAGAGTAGAATCTCATTTGAGCAGCATCTCAAATATTTTCCCACTAGGGAAGTTTGATGCAAAAGCATCAATAATATATTTATGTAAATATGTAAATAATTAAATTTATTATGTAAAATGTCTTGTAAATTTCTAGGGGTGTCTTGAAGTGATTCATTTGTCGTAGAGTAGGTTAATTTAGACTTTCTCTCCAAAATCATATTTGAATTATGGAAGTTTGAAAGCCCTTGTTGATGGCATAGACTTATGTTATGACATTATAAGGTCAGTAATATGTTTTAAAAGGCTTATTTACTCATATAAATATTACTAACACCTTATCACCTTCTAAAAAGGTGATCTCCTACATTGAAAAGGCTAAAGGGAGGAATGGTCAAGTTGAATTTGAGATAATCTTGGGTATGTAATCATCTTATACTATATTCATACATTGGTTGAGAAGGTTATAGTTTATAATGGGCCTTTACATGATTATAATTCTAAATTATAGAAATAAAAGTGAAGGATATTAAGAATGGAATGAGATAAGGTGAATGGCTACAAAATTTGAAGACACATATGCAAGATTTAACTAAGAAAAGATTACAATAGTAAGTCCTTAATAATAAGGTCTATAAGTATAACTTGGAGTTTGTATTATTTTAGACAGTGTTCTAATAATATCACATAGGAGACAAATTTTAAAATAATTGAAGAAATAATTAAGAAAAAGTCTAGAATATTTTGATGCATGGGAGATTGATATCAACCAGAATTATCGAGTTTGTATTTTTTGAGAGAATGAAACGTTTCTAAATGCATTGATCATTCTGAGAAGGAATAAGGCATTGAATGGACTACTCTTTTAAGATGTATAATAAGTATGTGTTTTTTGAATGATTAGAGGTTTACAGACTCAAATTAAATCAAATAAATGAGGAAATGAATAGTATATAGTAGACCAAATAAATTAGATCAATTTATGCATTGAGAAAAAGGGACTTTTGAATAAAAATTATAGAATTGCACCACTACTACACCCCAAGAGACTTCAACTCTATTATGAGGCCAACTATGGAGTTTGAGCTTTGACTACAAAAAGGAGATGTGATTAGAATCACATCTTTTAGTGTGATTTGACTTTTGATAATTTTGAATGTTGCCTTTTAGATCATTGCATTTTGTTAAATGATTTGTCTTTTGAATATTTTTATGGATTTTATGATTCTTCCTCCATACAAACTTGGAATGACCAATCATGAGAGATAGAGTGATACACATGAATGAGATTTATGCTTTGGCTAAATGAAGTTAAGTGTCTAAAGACAAGATGGACTAGAACACTTAGGCTTAACAATGAACTAGCATGTTATCACAAGTCTCAACCATTTGTATGCGTAGTTTGTGAAAGGGAATAAAGGGGAATAAAAGGAGATCCAAAGTGGATCATTAAAAGGAGATTACAATTAAATGAATTGTTTACTAACAAATCACATGGTAAATAATGAATGACTAATGGGAATAAGGTTTGTATAACCAAGTCACAATAATAATTGTATATGCTTATGGAGATAAGATAGAAAATAATCATGAAAAATAATAAGGGAGTCATAAGAAAATGAAATCAAGAAGAAAAATAATACAATTATGAAAAATAATAAATAATAGAACATCATGACATCATAAGCAATATAAAGTGTAAAACTAAAGTCACCCTGTATGATAGATAAAAATTTGACATAATGTCAAATGATATAAAAATAGATAACTATAAAGTTAGAGCACACATCCAATCTAAATAAAAATATAAGAATATAATGTATGTGTTCATAAGTACTAATATATTTATCCACACACATTATCCATAACATATGATAAGTCTCTATGTATTTGAATGTGAACTACAGCTAATGTCTCATCGATGTTCAGTGAAAGTTGAGAAAATACTTCACATCAAAGTTCCTCAATAAAAAATGTAGGAATGCTTGAAGGATCATGTTGATGAGAACTATTGTGCAGGGGATGCTTAGGATAATGCATAGGAGTGGTTTATATAAGAGATGGAGGGTTCACTAGTGGGGAAGGTGCCATGGTTAAGGGACTCATGTGTGGAGACGTGTCCATAGGTGAGGGAAGGTCCATGGGTGAGGGACTCATGGGTAGAGGAATAGTACATGGATAAGGGACCACAAGAGGTGATGGAACCATGGGGAAATAAAGAGGATATTTCTTATCAAAAAAACCTATAGAAGGGTATAAGGGGTAGGAATGGTTAATAGGTGATCATTAAGATGTTGTTAAAGGATGTGGAAATGATCAGTGTGATGTGTGCCACATTGGTTCCATAGATAATATACCTCTTTATAATTAGGAAGATACTTAAGTAATACTTTTGGAGGAGGTATAGATTTATTTGAGGGTTAAAGAGTAGTGGGATATAAGGTGGTGATATATTGTCATAGCTTATGATAATGTATGGATGAATAATTATCTATGTCATGGAAGTAACAGATATATATGTGAGTAGACTTAGTGGGTGTACTCATAAAAGGAGTAGAAATAAAAGCTGAGGGAGCTTGGTATAGGGAACAATCTCTAGTCTAGTGATTAGAAACTTTATGAATTTCACAATAATGTTGATCGACCAATTTGGTGGGAAAAGGAGCCAACTATGGTAAAGGGATCACACATACCATCACCAAGAGAAGGTGGGTTAGTGGAGAGATTGGATAAGGCTCGAATGAAGGAGCAATAGGATCAAAAATATGAAGATACTCAATCATAGAGGGAATGGGAATGAGATCCAAACTAGGCTCTACTAAGGGAAGAATGGGATCCACATAAGGCTAAAGTATAGTTACAAGCATCTCAAGGTTAAGTAGGCTATAGGGATCATGATATATAGCAAAGTGATATGGACTAGTCATAGCATGATCCATAAGCATACTCTTATGAGGTTATTTATAAATTGGAGGTGTGTGCACCATCTTTACCCTAAAATAAAGAGGAAAAATGCTAAAATTAGGAAAAATATAAAATGGAATAGGGAAGATATACTAAAATACTAAAGTAAAGAGGAATGATAATAACTAATCTTAGCATCTCAAGCCTAAACAAGACCTCCTAAGAATGGATCATCTAAGGTATAACCATAATCATAATGTGTATGAAGATCAATGGCATAAGTAGGGATGACCTTATCATCTGATGTGGTGTGATTAATGGAATGTCAAGTCGTAGTTAAGATAATAGGGATGTCATCACAAGATGGTTGACAAGAATGAGGTTGAAAATAAGTGAGAAGCTAAGAGATGAGGTGAAGTGAGAGATCTAAATTTTTAATCTTGAGATTGATCTCATAAAACTCATCATCATTAGAATCTAGGAGGTTAGGGGGTATATTCCCAATGATTTTGAGGTGACCATTGTAACCTTGGGTGAATTGATACGAAAGTTAAACCATTGAGATTCACAAAATGTAATTCTTGGAAAGGGTTCAAGGGTAGGAATCATAAATACACCATGATCTTAGAATTGTTCAAAATTCTCAGGATTGATGTCACCATGAATCCTATATATGGATCTATTATGAGTAAATTTGATGTATTAGCAAGTATAAGAGGCAACTTCTCTCATACGATGAGTTCATGGCCTACCAAGCAAAATGTCATAGGATAGAGTAAAGTTTAATATCATCACCTTCACACAAATGGTGATAAGTGGGATAGTAATAGGGATCCACACACAACCTAAAGGAGGCATTTTCCTTTGTTTATAGCCTTGACATGTGTTGTGTGTGGATTTAATATTGTATTCATCATATCTAAGGGTTTTGATAAAATTGAAAGAGGAAACAAAAGTACTAGAACCCTCATCAATCAAGGCATGCTTGACTCAGATATCACCAATTTGAACACTAATACATAGAGGAAGATCATCTGCATGAAGTAGAATCTAATCAAGAATCATATAATCAATGGGGAAATTGAGGGAAATATAAGTGTTTATTATTTCATCAACATGTATGGGTATCTCTTCACACTATTACAATACACTATCTAAGGGTTTTGATAAAATTGAAAGAGGAAACACAAGTACTAGAACCCTCATCGATCAAGGCATGTTTGACTCAGATTTCACCAATTTGAACACTGATAAATAGAGGAAGATCATCTGCATGAAGTAGAATCTAATCAAGAATCATATAATCAATGGGTAAATTGAGGGAAACCGAAGTGTCTATTATTTCATCAACATGTATGGGCATCTCTTCACACTATTACAATACACTATATTTTTATCTAGATAAGGTGGCTTTATGTCTTGTTAGGGGAGGATGAGGGATGTTTATTTTGAACAAAAGCTACATGAGATGGTTATGATGACATGGATAGGTACACATAATTTTGATAAATGGGATTTGAGATGGGAGATTAGTGAGTTATGTGATAAGATCCCACTCATCATAATCCCTAAGAATATAATTGGAAAGAGGTGCATAGTGTTGAAGGAGGTCTTTGGAAGGAAGAGCCAAAGTACACATGAATTTATGTAGATAATATGTGGAGGGTTTAATTAGAGGACTAGTTTATAGATTATGTTGATAAGATGGAGTGGTTGATGCATTTTTGGGTGGAGAAGAAGTATTGATAGAATTTTGATTATCATTAGTGATAGGTAAATAAATTAGAGTGATGGTAGAAATGGTATGAGAAGTGTTATCCAAGGGAGGTGTTAGAATTGGTTGATAAAAATATATAAGGTCTTATTTCCCTAACTTAGTTAAATGAGTGGGAAAATAATTTTGGATAACATGAAATGTGTGAGACATTTGATGTGTGTGGATAGGTTGATTATCAATGAAGGTAACCACCCTTCACATGTTAGTCATATTGACAACATTCTCTTCAGGAGTTGGTTCAAAAAGACTAACATTATTGGTATAAGGGATATGCTTTTCTTAGGTATATTGGTGATTCAAAAAAGGATATTTATAGATGGATAAATGAACATTATCTTGGTTCAAAGCTTGAAATTTAGTTTGTGTTTCATGGGCTTTGAAAGTAATGTCATAGGCTTATTGGAATTAACAAATGATATAATCATCATCAAAATTGAGAAAAAGAATGAAATCCATAGCCAAATCATGAGCTTTCCTACATGTCTCATGAGAATGACTGCAACTATCTTAAAACCAAGAAAATTTATTGGGATCATACTAAGATTTAATGGGATGAGTGGGATCAAGTTCTCATGGGAGAGGCCTTGGGAGACATTTTTATAATTCTTATAGGGATAAAGTTTAATGAACATTGATGTTATTATTTGAATATAAATGAGGGTTAGTGATGTGGTTAGGATGGGAAGCTTGTTCTAAATTTAGGTTGGGAATGATAGATTATATATTATGAATGGTATCATAAAAGTTAGTGACACCATCATTGGTAGCATGATGATTATTATTCTTGAACAACATTAAATTACCCATGGAGCTTTGGGATGGCTAAAATTAATTCATAAAGAAATATTGATTCTTAGATTGGTTAAAAGCCTCATCCAAAGTATGTGGAGAGATTCTAGACTTGATATTGCAACTTGGGAGAAAGAGTGTTGGTAAATAGATGAAAGAGATTATCATATACCATGTTATGTTCACATTTATTAGACAAGGTCTTCCATATTTTAATGAAAGCTTATGAATTTTTGTCTCAAGTTGCTTACAATTGATAAAATGGGCCAAGGTATTCTTAGGGAGATCACTAGTTTGGAACTCTTGGACTGAGCATTAATTAAATCTTCCAAACTAGTAATAAAATGAGATTTAAGTTGGATGTACCTATCTAAAGCATAACTCATGAGATTTTTGGATAATATCTTAGTAGAAGTAAAGGTATTTAATTTAACCCAATATTTATATAGATTTCTAAATGTTTTTAAATGAATAGTAGGATTAATTGACCCATTGTAAGAAATGGTAGTGGTGGTGATCCTCCTATATCAATATTAGCAATTTGAGATGTAAGAGGCTCATTTTAAATATGATTGATTGTCTTATTAACAAGAGGAGGTTGAGGGATAGTATTACCATTTGAATCCCTAAAAGGAGGTGGGGGAACATTTTGGTTATGAGTTCCCCATGGCATCTGTCGAGGGTGGGTTTAAAGATGGATAAGGTGATTTTACATTTACATCATTTGATTTGCATTGTTAGCTTGAAAATAATTCACTTGATTAAGATTTTGTAATAGGAGTTGATGGGTTTGATTTGAATTATTATTATTGTTTAAAGTATTAGAATTGGTAGTGGTGGCTTGGGTACCACTATGAATGTTAGTAGGAGCTTGGGAAGAACTATTAATAAGTGAGGCACTAGTCGCATAATTTTCTTATGTGGTAAAATATGGACTAGTAGAGGGATGAGAAGAAGCAGCACTAAATGCATGATTACCAGGGGTATAAAATGATGCACTAGTGGAATAATTGAGAAGAGTGGGTTTTGGAAGAAACCCACTAGATGTAGAACCTGCCATGTTAGTAGAGATACTAGGCATGGACGTAGAGGAAATCAAAGAAGAAGAAGGCATGGTATGAGAAGGGGTCAAAATAGAGGGAAGAGGATAATAATAAAATAATTGATTATCCCAAAATCCATGTGATAACATGGGAGAAGGTGAATGGGGTTCCTTAACTTGAACAATTATCATGAGATGGTATATATTAAAAGAATATTTTCCTTGATGTTGAGGAAACTCATTAATGAAGAAGAGAATTTCTAGTGTATAATCTAATTTAGGTTGATATTCAAGTGAGAAGAGAGGATTAAAAAGTGAATAAGAATGAGGAGGGGTCCCATAGTTTGTAGTGTAAGTGGATATATGCACATTACTTTCACCTAAGATAAGAGCCATAAGTTAATTATGAGAGAACCTATTAGGGTTGGTAAGACTCATCATATCCATTGAATTCAACTCAGTGTTGTCTTTAAACAGGAAGTTCATGATGAAGGAGAAAGATTAGGGAAGTAAAAGTTAATTTAAAACAAGGAGAGACAAAATGTAGATAAGAGTATGAAGTTGATCAGGTCAACCTTGTACAAGATATAGGGTATGAAAGGTAGCCTAATAAGGATACAAAGTCAACATGGTTGACTAAGTACTATAACTAGAGATAAATAAAGACTCATAAGGATATAGAGTTGACCAAATAAACTTATTACTATAAATTGAGAGGTAAAAAAGAGTACTAGGTTGATCAAGTTGACTCAATACTATAGGCAAGGGAATAGACAATCTGTAAGAGACTATGTCAAATAGAATGATTGTGTATTTAAAATAGGGGAAAAAATTTCAATGTACTTTAAAGTAAGAAATGAAATCAAACTCACAATTAATTGGTTCAATGAGAATAATCCAATTAAGTCACATAATAAAAAATCTTACACCAACATTGGCCAATGCAAGTTTTTGCAATACAACATACAATGAGCAAAGAGTAAGCAGTCAACTAAAAATTAAATGCTAAGTGGTCATCCTAAATGATTTTAGATTACTATAAAGTGTTATTTTAAGTGTGATAGGGAAGTGGTTGAAAGTAGGGAAATAAAAAGAAATATATGGATGGTTTTAGGGTGTTTAGGCTAAAATGGATCTATGTTAGCAATGGTACTAGTTTGGTATTAGGTCTTACCCCCTCACTTCATAATCTCACAATGATAAGGATGTTGGGTGCTTTGTCAATATATACCATTAACTACATATTTATACTTGGCTAGAAAACCAAATTGGCTTCTCCCTTAGTGATGAAATCCAAGTATGTATGCCTTAGGTAAACAAATGTTTAAATGCATTTTGAAATTATGTGATTTAGTAGAGTGTGAAAGAAAGAGAAAAATAGTGAAAATAAATGGTATATTTAAAAACCACCTAATTAGACTATGTGAGCAACTCTTAGCATGAAAACAATTGAAAGTGAAAGTGTGAATTAATTACTAACTTATAGTTACTAATTCCTAATTTTAAGTATAGTATAGAGGAAATTTAGATTCTAGTGTATGTAAACATTATACAATTAAGTTGATAGTTTCGATACTATATTATGGAAGCAAGAGTCCTTAAGAACTAAATCAACCAAGTCAACCTAGTCTTTCAAATGGAAGATAAAATATTGAATTAGGTCGACTAGGTTGACTAAGTTTGTTGTATGATTTTAGTTTTGAAGACTACAAACTTTTAAAAAATAGAACTATAAGGAAGAACTAAAATGGAAGAGAGAGAGAGAGAGAGAGAGAGAGAGAGAGAGAGAGAGAGAGAGAGAGAGAGAGAGAGAGAGAGAGAGAGAGAGAGAGGAACTTTAGTGGGTTGAAATATGCTAAGGACTGTGAAATTTATTTTGAAGTTTATTGAATGTTGCTTACAAGTTCTACCAATTATGTTGACTAGGTTGACCTAAATCTACATTTCCCTATTTTTTAAAGCCTATTAAGATGATTATACTAGTTTGGTTGTCCTAGTTTGTTATCTGAAAGCTAATTGTGATACTAAGTCAACCTGTTCAACCTAGTTCTTTGTTCTAGATCTAAATAAGAGACTAAGTTGACCTATTCAACATAGTATGTTATCTAGAAATGAATAAGAGTATTGTGCCAACCTATTTAATCTAGTATACTATATTTCATGAAGACCTACATAGAAAAAATAGAGTTGTTTTGATGTGATTGTGTGTTAAACATGTGCATAGAAGTTAGAAACTATACTGGCCTTATCGACCTAGTATCACAAATATAGAAAAATGATAAAATGATAGAAATTAAAAGCATGAAAAAAATGTATAAGGTTTAGATTCATGTTAGGTTCACTAGAATGTATGAAATCAAAAATGCATTAGATCCACAAATTAATCCTATCTCAAAGAAGACTTATCCTAATTACACTTTCAATTGGAGATACATTAGAAAATCAAGAACATGACCAATATAGATTTGTTAGACCCAATTATAGCATCTCTTACCATAATAATATTACTATGGAGGGTTCTAAATCCTCTATTCAAGCAATAATATGTAATAACCCTAACTCTTATGTTTTCATATTCACTATACTAATAGCAAGTAAAGCAAATAAATCTAATATAGCGATCACCAAATCTTGTGGCACAAAGTGGGGGTAATAAACAACAAAATTAAACATGCATATATGACATATAATCATGTTAATGTATATGAAATCCTAATGCATGGAATATAAGTACAAATGCATATCTATCTACTCTTATAAAATAAGAACAAATTTAGGAATACGTACCTTTGAAGATGAACCCATCAAGTCTTAATCTCTCCCTTGGCCAAGGTGCTTCACAAGAGGTTATTGTGGTATGTAAGGATGATAAAGATAAATAAAATATAAGATACACAACCTATAAATGCAACCAAAATACTTCTCTACAAGACAATACACACAAACACACACACACACACACACACACACACACACACACACACACACACACACACACACACACACACACACACACACACACACACACACATATCCAAATAAAGTATAAAATCCTAAGCTTGATCCTCAAGTACAATGGTGGATAAGTAGATGCACAATAGCTCTTAATTATTCTTCTCCTCTCTAAATAATGGCAAAATGATTATGTATATATAGGTAGATTTAACCCTAAACCCTTTTAAAAGTTTTGGCCAATGGGGTTGATCTAGTCAACCTAGTATCATTATTGATAAAAACTCACTAGGTCATGAGTTAGGTCAACCAAGAGCCAACCTAGACCCTAAATACATTTTTCCAATAAGAGTACAAGGTTAACCCAGTCAACCTAGTCATGTAAACTATCAAAAGAGGTTTAGGTTAGTAAAATTGGGTATTAAAGGTGGTAAAATACTAGAGGAGTGTGAAAAATAAAATAAAAATCTTAGAAAATGATTTTTAGGAGACAAGTGTGTAGATAGCAATTGGAAAAAGGGACAATAAACTTGTGAAGCACCAATGATATGCCCACCCCTTTCTTGATGCATCCCTTAAGGTGTGCACCCCTAGATATTGAGACTCTATGGGTTCATACAAGATAGAGAGTGTCATTAATTGATAAAATTTTGAAAATATTATGTATATACATATACTATTAACCATGTGTTTATACTTGGCCCAAAAATGAAGTTAGTTTCCCCCTTGGTGACGAAATCCAAGTAGATAGGCTTTGGGAAGACAAATGTTTATATGTGTTTTGAATATTGTATGATTTGGTAGTGTGTGAAAAAAAAGTAAAATAGTGTAACTAAATGGTAAATTGAAAAACCACCTATTTAGACTGTGATTTACTTTAAACATGCAAATAACTAAAAATGAAAGTGTGAAATAATTACTAGCAAATAGTTATTAATTATTTGATGCAAAATAGTATAGAGTTGGTTCAAGTGACACTATATGAAAATAGTATAAAATATATTTGAGTAGGTATCTATTAATTTTTAGAAGCAAAGTCCTTAAGAATAGAGTCAAATAGGTCAACTAAGTCTTTCAGACAGAAGACAAGTTACAGAACTAAGTCAACCAAGTGAACTTAGTTAGCTGAAGGGTTGTAGTTTTAAAGGCTACTAACTTGTACAAAATAGAACTAAAGAAAGTAATGGAATGAAAAAGAGAGAAAAGAGAGGAACCTTAGTGGGATTGAAGATGGTTAGGATTGCAAATTGTATGTGAAGTGCCTTAATTGTTGCTTCAAAATTTTTCAAACTAAGTCAACTAGTTCAACCTAGTTCTACAAAATCTTGTGTTAAATAAGAATAGGATGACTAAGTCAACCTATTTGACCTATTTTGTTGATCTAGATGCTAGTAAAAAGAATCAGATGATAAAGCTATTCTATTTGACCTTATATTATTATCTAGAACTAAATAAGAGTAATGTGTCTACTTGTACAATCTAGTAACCTATATTTGATGAAGACCTACATAGATAGAATAGAGTCATTTTGATGTGACTATGTGTTAAGCATGCACACAAAAATTTATAGATACAATGATGTAAATATATAATAATATGATAGAAATGAAAGCATGAAATAAACCTGCAAGGGTTAGATTCACATCATATTCACCAAAATGTATGCAATGGGAAATTGTTGGGGATCAACCAACAATGGATTACACTTATGAAAGCAATCAATGCGGAAATAAATCAGATAGATAAGTAACTGAAATGATAAATAGCACAGAACAAGGTATACAAGAAAACACCCTGAAAACTTGTATTAAAAACTCTTTACAATAGGAATACAAATGAAGAACTTTGTTCTTCCACACCTCTCTCAGATGCACACAAGATCTCTCACTAGATCTCTATTCCTCAAGAGCTCTCTCTAAAGTACAGTCCTTCAAACATTCACAATGTTCTACTTCGTACTCAATTACACTCTCATATTCATTCATCATTATAATAGCTTAGAAGATCTCTCCTACATATAGAAATAGGAGACTTGAGCATGCTCTTACAACAAACAGTTAAGCCTCTTCAACAAGGGCTCTAAAGATAACATTGCTAACAATAGAGACGCGAGCATGAGTCTACAACTCAAACTCATCATGCAAACACTCGCTTCTGTCCTCGGAAATAGCTCTCTGGACACGCAGGTAACCGACGTCGGTTCCTGTCTGTTCGCCTGTGACCGTCGCCGGCCGACCATACTGCCGACGTCGGCGCTTCTGAACTGCAACTGACCGACGTCGGTCTCTCCTGACCGACGCCGGCGTCTGTGTAGACCCGAACTTGTTTGTCTATGCTCCATGGTGAAGCTTTTAGCTCCACATACCTAACAATCTCCCACTTGGAGATAAACCAGCTGCACCAATACCTGTACAGCAAGATCTTCTAGCTCCTCCATCTTCAACTCAATCGTGAAGACCAACAGAAGTTGAATGAAGATTCAACTTCTCCTTAGTAACCGGCTTTGTTAGCATATCCGTAGGATTCATGTCTGTATGGATCTTCTCCAGCTTCAACTCACCATCTTCCAATACCTGCCGTATGAAGTGGTACCTTAGCTGTATGTGTTTGGTTCTAGAATGGAAAGCTGAGTTCTTAGCCAAATGGATTGCGCTTTGACTGTCACTATGCAATCTGCAACTCCCATGCTCCCTTCCAAGCTCTTCCATGAACCGTGTCATCCATATCATTTCCTTGCTAGCTTCTGTAGCTGCAATGTATTCTGCTTCTGTAGTTGATAAGGCTACAACCTTCTGCAACTTAGAAATCCAACTAACTGCCGTTCCACCTACAGTAAAAACATAACCTGTGGTGCTCCTCCTGCCATCCAAATCCCCTGCCATATCTGAATCTACATAGCCATGTAGAGATGTATCTAAACCTCCATAGCATAAGTGTCTACTGCTGGTTCCTCTCAGATATCTAAGGATCCATTATACTGCTTTCCAATGTTCCTTTCCTGGATTGGCCATATACCTGCTTACTACTCCCACTGCTTGGGCAATATCTGGTCTAGTACACACCATTGCATACATCAAACTTCCTACCGTGGAAGAATATGGAACCTTGTTCATGTACTCTACCTCATCATGTGAATTGGGACATTGTTCTTTACTTAACTTAAAATGTCCTGCCAAAGGTGTGCTTACCGGTTTCGCATCCTGCATGTTGAACCGTTTCAACACCTTGTCCACATAATCTTCTTGAGACAATATCAACCTGTGATTTTCTCTGTCTCTCTTAATTCTCATGCCAAGGATTTTCTTAGCTACTCCCAAATCCTTCATGGCAAACGTTTGAGCTAACTTCTCCTTAAGCTCTGAGATGTCCTGCATGTGAGACCCTGCAACCAGCATGTCATCTACATACAACAATAGAATAATGTATCTACTGTTATCAAATCTCTTAAAGTATACACAATGGTCTGATTGACACCTACTGAAACCATGCTCAGTCATAAACCTGTCAAATTTCAAGTACCATTGCCTTGGAGCTTGCTTGAGGCCATACAAGCTTTTCTTTAACCTGCACACTAGTTTCTCCTTACCCTTGACCTCGAAACCTTCTGGCTGTTCCATGTAAATTTCCTCATCTAAATCTCCATGAAGAAATGTTGTTTTAACATCTAGTTGCTCGAGATGCAAATCCTCAAAAGCAACCAAAGATAGTACAACCCTTATAGAAGTCATCTTAACAACTGGAGAAAAAATTTCGCCAAAGTCAATACCTGGCTTTTGTGCAAACCCTTTTACAACCAATCTGGCCTTGTATCTCATCTGACCATCCTCACCTTCCTTTAACCTGTAAGTCCACCTGTTCTTCAGTGTTCTCTTACCAGCTGGCAATTCAACCAAATCCCATGTTTGGTTCTCTCTTAAGGACTCCATCTCCTCAATCATGCCATGCTCCCACTTACTCCTGGACTCCACCTGTAAAGCTTCTTCAAAACTTTCTGGTTCTCCACCATCGGTTAGCAATAAATAATATAAAGAAGGAGAGTATCTAATTGGAGGCTTACTTACTCTTTCAGACCTCCTGATTGGTGTCTTGGACTCGTTTTCAACAATCTGTCCATCCAAATTTTCTGACAGTGACCGACCTCGGCCACCTGTAGACCTGTTACTGGCCGACGCCGGTGCCTGGTCTGCCGACGTCGGTCTCTGTATGACCGACATCGGTTTCTGTACTGCCGACGCCGGTGCCAAACCTGCCGACGTCGGTCTCTGTGTTTTCCTGTAAGTGATTATTTCTTTTTCCCGCGAGCTCATTTTGGACCATAACTTCATCCAACTCATTATTGCTCTGCCCAACTTGATCTAGCTTCCTTGTCTGATCACTGTACATCACCCTTTCATTGAAAACAACATCACGGCTCCTGATTACCTTGTTAGTTCCTAGATTCCAAAATCTGAAACCAAAATCATCTGAGCCATAGCCTATAAACGTGCACCTCATAGACTTAGCATCAAGCTTTTTTCTATTTTCCTTATCTATGTGCACAAAGGCTTCACAACCAAAAACTTTGAGATATGAAAGATCAACCTTTTTACCTGTCCATGCCTCTTCTGGAATTCCACCATCCAGAGCTGTAGAGGGTCCTCTGTTGATCAGGTACACTGCGGTGTCAACTGCTTCTGCCCAAAACTCTAAGGGCAACCCTGCATGCAATCTCATACATCTAGCACACTCCATAATAGTCCTGTTCATCCTTTCAGCAATACCATTCTGCTGAGGTGTCCTTGGAACCGTCCTTTGCCTACGGATCCCATTCATATAACAATACAATTTGAACTTAAGACTGCAGAACTCACCACCATTATCAGATCTCAAGCACTTTAATCTTTTGCCTGTTTCATTCTCAACCATGGCTTTCCATATCTTAAAAGTCTCAAAAACATCAGATTTCTTTTTAATACAGTAGATCCATACCTTTCTTGTGGCATCATCTATGAATGTAACATAGTACTGTGATCCGCCAATAGAGGCTACGTGAGCCGGTCCCCACACGTCTGTGTGAACAAGCTGCAACTTCTGCCTTTTCTTAGTAGACCCAGTCTTTAGAAAACTAACCCTTTTCTATTTTCCAAACACACAATGCTCACAAAATTCTAGATCCATACTTTTCAAATCTGAAAGCATACCTTTAGACTTAAGGATAGACATCCCCTTCTCACTCATGTGGCCAAGCCTTGAGTGCCACAATTTAGCATCCACATCTGAAGTAGATAAAACTGAAGGAGATTTGTTAGTAATACAATTACACAAATAGAGAGTACCTTCTCTCTTACCTCTGGCCATAACAAGTGCACCCTTGGTCACTTTCCAAGAATCTGCTGTGAGAGTTACTATACAACCCTCATCACCAAGCTTACCTGCAGAAATCAGATTTCTCTTTAAACTAGGAACATGCATCACATCCCTCAACACCCATGTGTTGCCATTCTGCATCTTTAGTTGCACTTTACCTTTGCCAATAATCTTGCAAGGCTCATCATCCCCTAAGTATACTATTCCAAAGTCTCCATGGACATAGTCACTGAAATATTCTCTGTTAGGGGTAGCATGGAAAGACGCACCAGAATCTAATACCCAAGATTCTATGTTATTATGCAAAGAGAAAATAAGAGCATCCTGTGCAATACCTGCAACCTTTGTCTCTTCCTTTCCTTCATGCTGATTATCCTCCTTAGGCTTTGACCAGCAATCTCTGCTTATGTGCCCCAACTTTCCACAGTTCCAGCATTGTGGCCTTCTGCCATTCCTGGATTTGGATCTGCCTCTTCCCTTAGACTTAGATCTTGATCTCCTCTTGCTCCTTTCTTTTTGCCTTCCTCTGCTCTCGAAATTTAAAGCGTTCCCGGATGTCCCAGAAGTCTCTTCTGTGCTTTTCCTGCGTATTTCCTCATTCAAAATAACACTAACCACATCCTCTACTTTTAAAATATTCGAAGCAGAAGCAGTATTAGAAACTGCCATTACCAAGCCATGCCAGCTTTCAGGCAAAGAACATAAAATTAAAAGAGCCTTTATTTCATCTTCAAATGAAATATTAATAGAACTTAACTGATTAACAATACCATGGAAATCATTCAGGTGATTAGAAACAGATCCACCTTCTTGCATATGCAAATTAAACAACTGCTTCATTAAATATACCTTATTTGAAGCGGAGGGTTTTTCATACAAATTAGCTAACGTGGTCATTAACTCTACCGTAGTTTTTGCCTGTGACAAATTGGATATCACAGTGGAGGCCAGACTCAGTCTTATAGAACCAAGAGCCTTTCTGTCAAGAACTTCCCATTCTTCATCCTCCATGTCCTTGGGCTTCTTTGCTATCCCACCTAACGGTAAGTAAAGATCCTTCTGATACAGATAGTCCTCTATCTGCATTCTCCAGTGCTGATAGTTCTTGCCATTAAACTTTTCCATTCTCAACTTACTTTCCTCTGCCATTGCTTCTCCCACTCAAACAGAAATCCCTGTGAGCAACCTGTAATCCGAACACACTACACAGATCTGAACCACCTGTTAGTGAACCTGAGCTCTGATACCACTTGTTGGGGATCAACCAACAATGGATTACACTTATGAAAGCAATCAATGCGGAAATAAATCAGATAGATAAGTAACTGAAATGATAAATAGCACAGAACAAGGTATACAAGAAAACACCCTGAAAACTTGTATTAAAAACTCTTTACAATAGGAATACAAATGAAGAACTTTGTTCTTCCACACCTCTCTCAGATGCACACAAGATCTCTCACTAGATCTCTATTCCTCAAGAGCTCTCTCTAAAGTACAGTCCTTCAAACATTCACAATGTTCTACTTCGTACTCAATTACACTCTCATATTCATTCATCATTACAATAGCTTAGAAGATCTCTCCTACATATAGAAATAGGAGACTTGAGCATGCTCTTACAACAAACAGTTAAGCCTCTTCAACAAGGGCTCTAAAGATAACATTGCTAACAATAGAGACGCGAGCATGAGTCTACAACTCAAACTCATCATGCAAACACTCGCTTCTGTCCTCGGAAATAGCTCTCTGGACACGCAGGTAACCGACGTCGGTTCCTGTCTGTTCGCCTGTGACCGTCGCCGGCCGACCATACTGCCGACGTCGGCGCTTCTGAACTGCAACTGACCGACGTCGATCTCTCCTGACCGACGCCGGCGTCTGTGTAGACCCGAACTTGTTTGTCTATGCTCCATGGTGAAGATTTTAGCTCCACATACCTAACAGAAATGCAATAGATTTATAATTCAATTCTAACTTGGAGAAGATAAATACTACTTACACTTTTGATTGGGGATACATTAGATAATTGAGGTCATGACCAAGATGGATTTTCTAGACCTAATCAAGAGATCTCTTACCATAATAATATCACTAGGGAGAGTTCCAAATCCTTCAATCAAATAAAAATATGTAAAAAACCTAACGAGGTCCTTTGTTTTCATATTCCCTAAACTAATAACAAGTAAAGTAAAATCTAATCTAGTGTTGATGAAAGCTTATGGCACAAAGTAGGGGTAATAAACATGAAAAGTAAACATGCATAAAAGACATATATTCATGTCAATGTATGGAATCCTAGTACATGGAAGAGAAGTGAAAATGCATATCTATCTACTCTTATAAATGAAGAACAAATTTAGGTATATTTACCTTTGAAGATGAACCCTCTAATCCTCAATCTCTCCCATGGCCAAGGTGATTCACAAGAGTTTGTTTTGGTATGTAAGGATGACAAGGATAAATAAGTTCTAGGCTACACAACTTATTAATTCATCCAAAATACTTTTCCACAAGATAAGATTTATATCTCTAAATAAAGTATGAAACCCTAGCTTACTCCTTAAATAGAATGGTGGATAAGTAGATGCACTCTATATCTTACTTCTTTTTCTCTTCTCTTATAAATGGAAAAATGAATGTGTTTATATAGGTAGATTTAACCCTAGTCATTTCTAAAATTTTGGGCTAACAAGGTTGACCCAGTTGACCTAGTATCATTATTAAAAAAAAAATTAGGTCACAAAATAGGTCAACCAGGGGCTGACCTAGACCCTAATAAGTTTTATCAATAAGATTACAAGATTGATGGGGCTAAATATTTAATGTAAATTGTCAAAAAGTGTTTTAGATTAGGGAAGGGATAATAAATGTGGTAAGTGACTAAAAGAGGTGTAAAATAGGAGGTAAAGCTTAGGGGGATGGTTTTTAAGAAACAACGATGTAGACATAAAGTGGTAATAAGGGAAAACATCATGTGAAGCACAAATGGTCTTCCCACCCCTTTCCTAGTGTACCCTGTAGTCATATAAAATGTGAAAATTGGTAACTTGAGCATGGTTAAAGACATCCAACCCATAAGTCCCTCTTGCTTTCTCTCATAACCCTCATAGGTATCTTTTCACTGATTCCCAATCATCCATAGCCTTATAAACTTGATCCTAACTAATATAGACCCTTTTTTCTATGACTAATACATCCCTCTATGTCCTATCATCTTAGGATAATAACACCACACTTGGACTATAGCTCTAATGCCACTCATGTCCACTTTCAATGCTTTTATCCAAGTGAAATTTTGGCCCCAATGGTCAATTCCTTATAGTTCCCCATACTTATCCTTGTCAACCTAATGCAATCACATTCAATCCATGACCAATATATCCCTATAAAATCCCATTCAAAGATCATTTGGAAAGGGTTGGCAAATATCACTAAGAAAACAAGAATATACGCAAGACTACTCAAGTAATCTTCCCTATTCACTACATATAACCAGCCAATACACTTATAAGCTTATTAAAATCCTTACATCAATCTCTAGCCACCTCACATACATCTAGTTTAGCATTTTTCATATTCATACACTCAATTGCATAAATCACATCAAGTGGGAGAACTACATATGGATTGATCCCTCTTCAAAGATTAGTATGTAGGTAGTGTGCCCACAAAAGGGGTGTTGATACATGTTCAGTGAATCTTAAACACACTAACCCCCCCCCCCTCTTTCTATAAATTGGTTAAATCATAATAGATTATAGGGTTTGAAGATTAAATCTACTCTATAAGAAGTTCTACAGACTTCTGGCTACTAAAACTTCATGCATAGGGTCACACAGACCTGGTAAATAAAACAAAAAGCTTAGATCCTCAAGAGAACAGTGGTAGAGGTGGACTACAACATCATTTCCACTCCTATCCAATTTTGATGCTCCTATCCAATCACAAAATGAAGGTCATATATAGTTTTGTGACAGTGTCCCAGTCTCGCTTAGTGAATCTCAAACCCTATCTCAACCATATCAACCAATTTCTAGCTAAGTCTTATTTTCTCCATATTATTACTATTTTTTGAAAGGTCAAAGTCGCAATCTAATTTACACAAAATAGTATCTTAATTATTGCATATTTATTTACTAATTTTACTACTCAGACCCTTCAACTAAATTAGGAATAATAAACAAATATTCCCAAAAGTTTTAAATCAGTTGGTGAACCCCACTTACTTTGTTTATGCATAAAAACCCTAAAAACACTAGGGTAAATTTCCTACTCATTTTTCTTATATTTTTTTGATTTTTCACCTACATAATAAAATAATAAATTAACATTTAATTTTAAAATTTTGTAATAATTTTAAAATAAAATTCTTTCAAACCCTAGTTGTCCATGCTAGGTCCCAGTACTTTCCCAATAATTTTCCAATTTTTTACTAACATACTTAAATCATAAAATCCATTAAAATTTCAAAATTCAATAGTAATTTTCAATAACATTTATTTTTCAAAACCCTAGTTGCATATACTAGGTCCCATTTAATCACAAACTTTTCAATCAATTTCTATTTTTTTACTTGCATATCTAACTCAAAAATTCACTTTTAGTTTCACAATTTCATAGTAATTTTTCAAAATAATCATCTTTCAAACCCTAGTTGAATATACTAGGTCCCATTGCTTCTTAAGGTATCACCTTACATGTTTATGATATTCGTATCCTTTTTATGCACTTTTTAGTTTTCTATTTTTAGGAATTTATATTTCCTATATTCAATATTTTCTTTATATCACACTTTGCCTATTACAAATTATTTCAAAAGAATCAATCAAATTTTAAATTATTTTCCTACCTTAACAATGACCCAATACATCATTTTTGATGAAACTGATAAAAGGGAACTTCAAGAACTCTTAACCAAACACCCTAACATGCAATATGAAATGCTTAAAATATTACAATAAGAATAACAAACAGTGAATAGTGGTCAATATTTCCAAACCAAAGAGAAACCAGTTACAAATGACACTATGTGGGTAGCTATGTCTGAACAACCCCCTATAACAACCCATCCTACCTCTATGCCACTAGCTACAACTAGTACATCTTTGTCTCTTGATGTGGTAGCCCATATGCATGAGATAAAATCTCTTCAATCCAAGGTGTTACATCTTGAGTAAGGTGTCTCTAGACCTACACAAGATTTGTATTTTTTTGATCTACTACATACACCATTGACATGTCACATTGATTTTACACCCTTGTGACAAGGTTTTGTTCAACCCAAACTTAATCTATATGATGGCAAAGGTGATCGAGAGACACATTTGAGAGATTTTCACATAGCATGCTTGGACTATGTACCAAATGACTAGCTACTTACCAAGCTATTTCTATGGAGCCTAAAGGATTATGCTTTACAATGGTTTTATAGTCTACCAAATTAGTTGATCAATGCATTCAATTCTTTAATTGACATGTTCCTAGCTCATTTTTGCATTAACATTGGTGATAAAGTTCTATATGCCCAAGTTGCACAATAGAAACAAAGGTCAAATGAGCATCTCATAGATTATGTTCTTTGATATAAGACTATTTTGGCTAAGATGACTAGCCCCATGGCCGATCAAGAGTTACAAGATCTCTTCAAACAAAGTCTCCTACCATCTTTACATGAATCAACTATGTTCAAAAGATTCTCTTCCTTTACTAGATTGTGTCACACACTACAAGAAAGTGAAGTCAAACTAATTTCTATGGGCAAACTCAATTACAAAAGTATCTTAGAAACAAAAAAGAAGAGTAAAAAAAATTCCCATACAAAGTCAAGGTTAATGATAAAAGAGTCATAATCAACTGATAGTTAATGCAATTTTTTATCCCCCTCAGTGAGTGGTTTTATTATCACCTCCTTGATGAACCTTTACCAATCTACCAATTTCTCTAGCTAGAGTTTTACAATAGCTATTAGACTGTAACATCATATCTCTCCCTCTTATTTGATAAGCTGACCCAACAAAGCCTCTTCCATAGGGATATGATTAGCATGAATTTTGTGAGTTTCACAAGGTACTAAGCCATATAACAAATAGATGTATTAGTTTGAGACACAAGATACAATATTTCATAGATGGAAATCATATTGATCTTGGCACTTTAGTTGAGCCTCCTCAGGTAAAGAAAACATAGAATAAATCTTTGAAAATCTTTGAAAATCCTTTTCCATAACATTTTAAACAAGAGGAAGGGGATGGATCGGGGGTTCACCATGCATATCATGCACATCTACTACCAGATACATATAGGGCACCTTTAATTAAGACACATCCTTTGAGTAACATGATTAGTGTATACAATTATAGAGTTCTAGCTAGACCTTCCATCTCCTTCTCATAGTGGGAGATAGTCGAGGATGATTTGGATCTAGTGTGAACATGTGCACTATGACATTATTATAGCATTTTGGATATTCAGAGTAGGATATTACTTTGATAGACACATTTATCAATGGATTTGATTAGAACATATAGATTTATTTAGGTGAGATCATACTTCCTCTACAAGTTGGTCTAACACACGTGGCCACACCATTCACTAGTATTCCTAGTGTAGGAGTTTTTGTTATGTTACTTGGTTAACCATAGATTTAGAAACTTTGAGTAGTACCTTCTATAGTTCATAAATTCATGAAATTAATTCATGCTAATCAAGTTTTTATAGTTTATGTAGTTCCATATGAGTTACCACTCCCCACTTCAGAGCCATCTTCTACTTTGCAGTCACTCATCTTAATTTAGCCTCTAGTTCCAATTTATCCACTAGTTATATTTCTTCTTCTAGTTCCTATTTAGACATAGCTAAGGCATCTATCGCTAGCATAGATATTTCATACACCTCCATAGCTTCAAGATTCTAGATAGCTTCTAGCTACAGTATTCACACCTAGGGTAGTATCATTGAGATCTCATGCATCTATTCATAGAGAACATGTTTAGAGAACTTCTCTTACTACTAGATGGGTACCTAAGAGCCCTATAGTTACATCCACTTCTCAAAATTATAGAGGGACCCCACACTTAGTTTCCACTTTATATATTTCAAAACATTTATAACATATACAACTTTTAGAGCCACAGTCTTAGCATTTCCATCATGCTTCATGATCATGCATGATTCCTCTCCTTGATATAGGACACCATGATAGGGAGTATCCCATGAAACTCATCATTTAGTATCATTTCTCATTAGTTTTACTTATACATAGTTTTTTATGCTTGATTGTACATAGTTTATAACATTTCAAAATAAAAAAACAATACAACATATCAAAAACATAAAAATATTCAAATATGTCAAAACACCACAAAAAATTTGATTGTATGAATCATCCATGATTTACACCTCTACTACTATTCTAGATTTATATTTTCTATTGTATGTTATTGTTTATCAATTAATCTACATTACCATGCTTCACTTGATCTGCTTTGAATGTGTGCAGTGACATCTAGATCTTTGATTACTTCACTCTACCCAATGAGGGGGCATCTTACTTCTATATCAAGACATACATTGATATGCATACCCACTAGAGGCATATTCTACATGAATACACCATCCATGTTATGTCATTCCTACACCACACACTCTAGTTATCATGTTGATGTACATTACTTACTAATTTACATAGATTACTCTATCAACACTCACTAGTATATAGCAATTATGCATTTCTTAACATATACATAGTCTTGTACTAACATGTATTACATAATTTCACATTCTTACTTTGATTAGTTAGATGTGATTATACTTCTATTATTTACATGCTTTCCTTCCTTTATTTATGTATCTAGATGTGATTATATTTCTCAATTCATGTTTGTCTCTTATATGTGCCTTAGGACATTTGCCAATGTCCTTTGATTATATGTCTTATGTGTGCCTTAGGAAATTTTCCAATGTCATTTTATTTTATTCATGTGTGCCTTAGGACATTTTCCAATGTCCTTTGCCTATACTCTTGTATATGATTGTGGCTTTCATGCCAACCTTACTTGTTTCAATTATATGTGGAATTTAAACATGCCTTGTATGCTTGCTTTCTAGTTTGAGTGACGTGTGCCCATGTCCCTTGTTTGTTGGGACCCTTTGCCACCCTTATATTATTATTTATTCTTTTCTTGTGTTTTGAATACTTATTTGCTTCTCATTGTTTGTAATTCCATGATCCACATCATGCATTATCTTGTTTTTTTGGATGCCATGATGGACATCATGCTCCATCCCTTGATAAAAACTAAAAACTAACCATACTTCTAGTTCTAATTCAGTGCATTACATAAGTTATTACATTATTATATCTATCTAGGCATACCCTTTTTGATCTAGCAATTTCTTATTGCAAACCATGTTATATATTGAGATATCTTTTTTATTATCATTGTTATATCATGTATCTTTATAGCATAACACACTTGTAGGTTTATTTCTTCTAAGGGTATCCATTGTAATATCTTCATTCATACCTTCAAAAGAGGGGGAAATAAGCAAGGGTTTTGTCATAAAGACCACAACTCCTAATGGTCAAAGAAACATCATTTAGAATAGCCAGAAAATCAACTAGACATTAAACTAGTCAAAATAGACCAGGAAGATAGTGAAAATTTCAAAAAAAGTTATCATATTTGGCCTAGGACAGTAGTGACAAGATTTAACTATAGCATTGGTGCCACTACTAACCATTTTCAGCACTCGTCTAAACAATAGAAAAACTAGACTTTTTGGAAGTAAACAAAAAAGTAGGTTTAACTATAGTTTTACACGATTAGACCTATTCAAAATCAATAGTTTTTAGTATACTTTTACTTAGAGAATATAGATATAGAGGGAATCATGTGCAACATGATGGCTCTCACTTCTAGTTTTAGATATGACAGTTTTAATAACTTCTAAATTAGAATCCATGTTCTAGACACCAACAATTGGGGGCAATGTGTGCAACACATTTGTTTTCTTTTCTTTTTGAGTTCAACATCACCTAGGCATTCTTAGTAGTTGTGTGCCTTATTCCATCTACAGGTGGTTAATATAATTTTAGAGTGGCTTTCATACAATCCTAACCTCCACATTTTGGAGTGGCTTTCATATAATCCTAGTTTACTAATGTTGGAGTGGCTTTGATACAAGCCTAATCTCCATCTTTTAGACTGGTCAAGAGTGACCTAGTTTCTATAATACATTCAAATATCCACTCCAACATTATTAGATCATAGTACATTCATAGACTTCATGATCCATCTCATATGACATACATTTTATATTGGTATCAATTCATAACTTTACTTCATGGGGAAAAAATGGATCCAAAGGACTAACTAGCCTTTATATTCTTAAGCCACCTATTTAGAAGGATTAGACACATAGTTCAAACATTGATTAGCACATACATGACCACCTAGATTCACTTAGTGGGAAATGATGGAGACAAAGGGCTAGCCTTTGCATTCTTAAGCCACTTCCACAAAATTGAGAACTTAGCTTTGTTCATGATATTAATCTTGGTACAACATCATCTAGCATTACTCAGCATCATAATAGGTTTTATATTGGTTTACATACCTAGTGAGGTGTATTCATTCCTTTCTATTCCTTTCTCTTGCGTAGTTTTATACATTATTATTTTAGATATAGCGTATCTAGTAAGAGCTGATCTACTCTTTATTTTCTTTTACAAATTTACACTTCATAGCATGCTCTCTCTATGTACATCTAACATCACACAGCTTCATGAGCTTCACCCTTGTAGTTAAGTTTATGTATGCTTTCTATTTTTCCTTTATCCTAGTATTTCACTTTGTTGCATCAATAGAATAAAGGGGGGGGCGTGGGGGGGGGGGGGGGGGCGGGAAATGTAGTCATATAAAATGTGAAAATTGGTAACTTGAGTGTCGTTAAAGACACCCAACCCATAAATCCCTCTTGTTTGCTCTCATGACCCTCATAGGCATCTTTTCACTAATTTATAATCATCCATAGCCTTCCAAATTTGATCCCAACTAAGCTAGACCCCTTTTTCCATGATTAATCCATCCCCCCAAGTCCCATCAATTCAAGACAATAGCACCACACTTGGACTATAGCACCAATGCCACTCTTATCTACTTTTGGTGCTCCTATCCAATTGTAATTTTGGCCCCAATGGTCAATTCCTTTTTTTTCCCCATCCTTATACTTGTCATCCTAATGTGAGCACATTTAATCCATGACCAATATATCCCTATAAAATCCCTTTCAAATATCATTTGTAAAGGGTTGGTAAATGTCACTAAAAAAGCAAGACTACGCAAGCAATCTTCCCTATTCTCTACATATAACTAGCCAATACACTTACAAGCTTATTCAAATCCTTACATCAATCTCTAGCCACCTCAAGTACATCTAGTTTAGAATTTTTCATATTCATACACTCAATTTCATAAAGCACATCAAGTGGGAGAAGTACATATGGCTTGATCCCTCTTTGAAGTATTGGTATGTAGGTAACATGCCCACACAAGGGGTGTGGATACACATTCAGTGAATCTTACACACACTACCCCCCTCCGTCTTTCTATAAATTGATAAATGCATAATGGAGTATAGGGTTTGAAGAGTAAATCTTCTCTACAAGGAGTTCTACAATCTTTCATCTACTAAAACTTAATGGATGGGGTCACACAAACCTGGTGAACAAAACTAAAAATCTTAGATCCTTAGGATAATATTGGCATATGTGGACTACAGCACTAATACCAATCTTATCCACTTTATATGATCCTATCCAATCATAAAATGAAGGTTAGATCTTAGTTTGTGATAGTATCCTAGTCTTGCTTAGTGAATTTTAGACCTTGTCTTAGTCATATCAATAAGTTTCTAGTTAAGTCTTAGTTTCTCCATCTTATTCCTATTTTTAGAAATATCAAAATTTCAATCTAATTTACAAAAATCAATAGTTTAATTATTGTATATTTATTTACTGATTTTACTACTCAAACCCTTTAACTAAATTAGGAATAATACATAAATATTTCCAAAAAATTTAAATCACACCCCTTAGGGGGTACACTCAAAGATACTGAAACTCAATGGGTTCCTACAAGATATAAATCATTACTAATTGATAAAATTTGAAAATATTATATGTATATAGGGTGTGTATAACACACCTTGCCTTTGTTTGATCCCACTTTGAGTGCTTTGTTGATGGATGACTTGTAATAAAGATCATGTTATAGTATAAATCAATGCATATAATAACTAAAATTTGAAATAATTTAAATGTTTGAAAAGAAAGAGAGCAAGGAAAGAGTACACCCATGTGTCAATACAACCATGTTACCTCTTGAATGTTTAACTTTGTAAATATTTTTCCTTATGAATCATTAGAGTTGGAGAAGGTTTAGATATGAACCATAGAGATTCTAATAAGGATGTTGGAAGCTATTGTTATCAATATAAATTACACCCATAAGAAGGTTTTTCAAGCCTTCACATTTAGATGATAGCATGGAAACAACTCTAGGTTCTAGGTGGCCTAATTATTGAGGTGAATCTCTAGATTATGGATAGATCCCATGATGTATCACCTAAGACTATTATTAAACCTATTTATTACAAGGAAAAGGGAGAGAGATAACTAAAAACAAGTAACTAGGAGTTGATGTATCAAACTTATTATCTTTAGATTGCCTATATTTCACTAAGAACATGAACTAGGACTAAATATTATTACACAACCCAACATGAGTCTCTAATCATAAGTATTTATATGTGTAAGTTATGGATGATAAATCAACCAAGAGGGATGATCAAGAGGTCTCTTAAGTGACACTAGTGAACATTTTCCACACTTATCCATTATAAGACCATGTGACACACTTTATATGACCTAATAAGATGATTAACAACCTATAAAGATGTAAAAATATAGCACAAATGAGAGGCAGTTGTAGACATTATCATTAACATTCATCAAAATACCATGGACATACTTAGTTATAACATTGAGAAGGCTATAAATCAACATATATTCACTTCAAAGGTAAAGTACAAGTGGTTTTTTTAGAAACGCTTTTCCATGATCAGATTTAGGATCCATACAGTTCCTTTCAAGGCTTCATTTATAGAATAAATTAGATAGGAGAGAGAGAAGGGATGTTGATAAACCAATGGTGGATGTCAATCACTAATTAGGTAGTTATAAGTAAGAAAGAGAGTGAGTAAAAATCCATTAATGTCTTAATTAACATGTGTTAGCATATATTATGATGATAGTCTTCAAGGTGGCATAGGAACTTTTGGTTGAGGAGTTATAATTCATCTCTTGAAAGATAGGTTATAACTTGAAGTCTTAACACCTTGATTCTCCTTGCATGTTGCACTACCTCCTTATTTCATCATGTCTTTCAATTATTTACTATGTAGCTCATGATTTCAATTGGATTCAACTCCCCTTGACTATATTGACACATATATCATGCCTAAGCATATTTAAGAACTATTATCTCTTACTTAAAGACTAACATAACAATCATGTCTATCTCATTGGTGTCTTGGATAATATCCTACCATCTTTGCCTAGCTCATAGACCATCTTCAAGTAGTCATCTCTCCTTTAGGTATTTGTGGCTTATTATCAAGAAACTTGGAGATATATATAGTTTTTCATGATAGGGAAGCTTTTTAGGAATTTGAGGACTATATAGAGGCTCATCCATGGCTAGGCATCTTCCACACTAATGTTACAGGTACCTCAGGTTCTTTTAGTATTTTCAAGAGCGTACTTAGTTGTAACAAGGTCTCTTAGAAAAAACATAATGGAAACAATATTTATCACTCATTACTACCTTAAAAACCATAGTGTGGGGTTGAAAACCTCTTAGAATAAACTTGAGAAGATGATAGAAGTTCTCAATTAGCACTAAGTTTATTTTGAGAGCCTAATCACTATGAGAAAATAAAATCTACATGTATACTAATCCTTTCCAAACTATTTTTAACCATGAGATCAGACCTATATATGACTTGTGAAGGATTTTAAGATATCATTAAATGTTTATATGGGTTTCATGAAGTTTCTAATAACTTTGATGGCCTTTAGAAGGCCTACCATTTGTATTATCTCTACAAGGAATAGTCCTCATATAGGCCTATTATGTGACTTGAATTTTTTTTATAAAATCTTGTATCCATATAAAAATACTTATATAAGGTTATGGAATCTCTACCCAATCATAGAAGGTCCCTCCAAATGATTTAGAAGGCTTTACTCATCCAAAAACCTACAAAGAGGCCTTAAAAGGTAGTTTTTTAGGCCATTTTCATATATTTTTTACCTCACACATGCCAAGAATTTTCTCCACTACCTAATAATGAGGCATGTATATTTCTCTTAAATGTTTTCAAGGAATTTTTAGTGCATTAGATCCATTCAAACCATCATTTTATTCCATCAATCTCCTTGAAGGGAAAACCTAGCAGTTTTGGGTTGTCAACACTCTTAACAATTATTCATAAAGTTAGGGGCCTTAATTGGTTAATTAATTCCAATAATTTAGATGATGACCTTTCTGACTATGCAATCTTGTTCCATGAGCTCGAGATGAGGTTTTGAGAAAAAAGGGGTCATCAAAATTCTTTTTTATTATTTTAAATTATCTAATGAGGTTTTAAAAATTCCTTAAAATTTATTTCAATGGTTTTCTAAAGGGATTGATCCTTCAAGAGTCTTGAAACCTAATTTGACCCATGCCTAGGGTTTGTGAGTAGTTACACAAATCTTACCCTAATATCTTATTACCATGATTCAAAACCATTATATGGAATTCCTTAATGGTATATTATAACTTTCACACACATTATAACATTTTTCTCAAACCAAAAATTTCATCCCTTCCTCATATTTTGTATGCAAGCCTATGTTCTCTTTAAGATTAATTATCTTGTCAAAGCTTGGGAATTGCTCCTATTTGAAGGTTTTATCTTTGTCTCAAGTAATATAAGAACTTAAAAATTTTCCATTAGGTTATATACACCCTTAATTACCTTATTTTTTTGTATCTGATCACAACAATGCATATTTTTTATAAATTATGTGTGCAGTCATGTAGGCATCCATCTACGCCTTGATTTATTGCAAACCTATCATAGAATTGGAATCCCCTATCCTTTATTGTCCTTGAATTATGTTTTATTAAAATTTATAAGTACTATTATTTGTTTAAATACCTTACCTAAGGAGGAACCATAAAAAATTTGACAAGAATCTCTCATTCAAACCTGTAAGCATGTCACAGTCTACCAATGCATGCATGATCAACTATCTTTTCACCATTTTTGACCATGGATAATCCTGTAGATGTTTGAGAGATATGGTTTATGTTTTATCATTATTTAAATCATGAAATAAATGAATTATATACATCAATTTTGATTACAGGTCTTTACTTATTTCTTTATACTTGAAACCTTATCCAAAAACCCCTCTTCATTTATTTTCTTAGTATATACCTATAATTTCTTCATGAATTGGTTATAATAAATCTCTAAGGATGTATAAGGAGTTTAATGGTGGTCTTAATGATCCAATTATGATGTTTATCTCTTCCATATCATAATTTTCAAGGCTAAAATGTCTTTTCATCCTCTTGTAACCTAGTTGTCACATGAAAATAGTGAAAGAGAGCTCATTTCTTGATAATGCATGGTGTATCTAATTGAATTTTAATTTTATAGAGGAACCCTTCACACCTTGAATTTTAAATTTTCATGGTTCATGCTACTTCCATAAATATCAAAAGTGAAGTATGAAGATAAAACTGAGCCTATGAGGATAGAAGGAACATTTTGACTGCTTAGACTCTTAGTGATTGTTCATAAAGCTGAAGGATTGGATCAAATAACCTATGCCAAAAAAATTAAAAGGAATTAGGGTCCCATTATTTTCCTAAATATAATCTGGTTCCATCCTCTCTCTCTCTCTCTCTCTCTCCTATCTCTCTATCATCTCTCTCCTCTCTTCTCTCTCTCTCTCTCTCTCCTCTCTCTCCTCCTCTCTCTCTTCTCTCTCCTCTCTCTCATCTCTCCTCTCTCTCTCTCTCTCTCTCTCTCTCTCTCTCTCTCTCTCTCTCTCTCTCTCTCCTCTCTCTCTCCTCTCTCTCTCTCATCTCTCTCTCTCTCTCTCTCTCTCTCTCTCTCTCTCTCTCTCTCTCTCTCTCTCTCTCTACCATGTATTAAACATTTGAAATTGACCCAGACAAGCTTTTCTAAGGGCTCGATGAGTTCTATGATGCATTATATGCCTTAATTGAGCCTATAGACTTCAACTAAGCATGGATTTGACCTAATAAATATAATACACTTACATTTATTTAAAATCATTACAATTATCTCTCATTTTCCTCTCAATCTCATGAATCCTCTTGAAACAACCCCTTAGGAAAGAAGATGATCTAGAAAATGCATTATATCTACCAAAGTTAACACTCTCTAGCCATTTTTTTATAACTCAAATATTTAAGACATTCATATATTATAAAAAATTGTCTCTTTCATGTAAAAATCACCATATTTTACCTTTAATTAACTTTTTAGGCTTTATGGTACATTGCCAAAGTGTGAAATGACCTTGGGAGTGATATAGCATTTGACTTTCAAACCTATAAGACCTAAGACCACATTTAATGCCTTGAAGCATGACTAATCAATCATGTCAAACTATATTTGGACTGATTTAGACTCTCCATGACCTTTTACAAAGAATAATTTCACAAGGAATGGCCAAAAACAAGCATAGGAACATAAATCATCATTACCTTAATTTCTACAAATTTACCTTAATATTTTCTAAATGATTTGGGGATGACCATATTGAGTGACTTGATGACAATACGAGGTTCTTTGAATAAACCACCTTAAGGGAATTTTAAATTTACTATGAAAAACATAATTCTTACCACTATGAGACCAACCATGAATAATATAAAACCCTTCGAATGGTTATCAACAAATTTAAGATCATTATGACCAAATTTTAGAATGTTACTAGCCTATGGTGTCCAATTCTAGCTAACAGATAGTATTCCCCCAATATAATGTAAGGATGAGTTGTGACACATCCATTTATATCATTATATATCAATCATATAACCCAAGTGTGATTATATATAATCTGGTGAGGTTGAGTGACTTAATTAACTCATCTTATAAATCTAGTGATATTGGATGATTCAATCACTTTAATCTATAAATATGGTCATGTTGAATTATTCAACCACTTCAACCTATAAAATGAACCAATTATTTCAGAAAAAAGGCTTGATAGTAGTACATCTTAGTGTAACTAGTACATCTTGGTGAGTAGTATATGCACCTATAATATGTCTGAGTTGGGGTATATGTGTCATATTTGAAAAAAATTATTTCAAATCTATGAAAAATTGATGCAAATGTCTAGGATTCTAACCCAATATTATATCTAAAGCATGAAACTAAAATATAGTTTGTAAAAGTGTGGAGGTCATGTCTTTGTGACATGCCTCCACTAAATTCTAGAGATACTGAGTAAGTGTATAAGTGTGAAGGTCATGTTTTTATGACATTCCCCCCATTGAAATATGGATACTGAGAATGTCTATAATTATGGAGGTCATGTTTTCATGACATGTCCAACTAAAATATATAAATTATGAGTGTGTATAAGTGTGGAAGTAATTTTTTATTAAATTCCCCCACTAAAATTTGTAAAATGTGAAAAATATGAAGGTTGTGCTTCTATGGCATGCCCCCACTAATATGCCCCCTTTCAAGGTGAGGGAGATAGAAACTTATAGGTACCTTACCTCAAAAGCATAAGATAGTTGTATAATTTATGTATGAATCATGTATTATATATGGATAACATGTCAAAGTAGATATATCAACTAGGCTCACAGTTTGTGATCATATCAAAACCTAAGATGCATGATATATATCATGATAATGTATAAAAATTGATAGTAAAATCTCAATAAAAAATCAAGAACACACAAAATATCACTAAATTTCATGCAAAGGAATGTTCCAGGGAGACCTCATATAAGGGTCATGTAAAAATGCCACATAATTGAAAGGTATGACATATTAAACTATCTAATCAATATAGAATGACATATTCAAATGTCCAATCAACATATAATGGCATAGGGACCAATAGGAAAGGAAAATATTTAAATTTTTCATAAATAAGACAATAGTAAGAAATGTAATACACTCAAGGAATTGAAAAATAGATAAAGTATAAATAACTAAAATACGTTTATTATACTAGTCCTTACATATATGTGTTAGCAAAAAAACATTATGTAGCATAACATATCAAGTACATTATGAATGATATGAGCATGGATATATACATATGTAAGAATTAGTAAATAAGCTCAAACATGATTTTATAAATGATCTCAAAGTATATGTATCCTATATTAATCATGATCAAAGATGCAGATGCCCCCAACATACTATATGATGTGAGTAGAGGAAAGGTTGAAACATCTAAAAATGATTAGATCATGTGTGTGGGTATGCCTATATCACACTCAAAGATACATGAAACATGTGTGTGTATATATGAATGAAATGATATTTTATCTACTAGAATAAATTGAATAACATAGATGCCAAGGAGCAAGTAAAATCTTAGAATGCTAAATATTTTTGGTATTTTCAAAGTTTATTTAGCTTTTTTTGGATTTTGTTTTTTGAATATTTGATTTTTTTGTATGATTTAAATTTTAAAATGACTAATCTAATAAGTAATCATCATCAAAATGTGTATTACCCCTTGATAAATTTATCAATATACATTTATATCAATGCATTACCACCTCCTCAATGTTTAATTGAAGTTAGTTAATATAAATGCTTTGTATTGGTTTACCACCATATCCATCATGATGTATGAAAACTTCACTACATTTAAATTTAAATGTCGTGCACATATTTTTATTATGTATTTTTTCATTCAAGTCAACCAACTAATAATTCCCAAAATTAATGTCAAATGTGGTACTTGATCTAATTTCCATAGGACCATGGGGACCACCTATGGTCCACATGTGATGGATAACATAATGTATCCAAGATATTATGGAAATAGTGGACAATGTGTTAACACTTATTTATTATATCCTAAATGTTGGAAACATGCAATGATACAAACTATGTTCCACTTGTGAAAATCAATCTTGAGATCCTCATAATAGTTCACATTGATATTTTTAATAATGGTTATAACTTATTGTCACAAGTGATTTTGAGTATACCCCCTTGGACTTTTTATGTTTGAATTGTTTGAAATCACATATAATTTTCATTTTTATTATGTAATATGTATACACCCTTATTTTTTGAATTTAATTTTTGAATGTGGTTTTACAATGTCTCACACTGATTTATATTATGTCCAGTGATCTAATAGTAGATACAATATGATGATCCTTATGTATGAATGACTACCTAATTTATGTCTATTATAAGGTAAATATATCATCTTATGCATAAATAACATATATAGTATAGTATATAGAGTATTTTTTGTGATGTAATCTATTAAATCTATTTTGGAGACTCATATGAAGTTTCCACATTATTAACATGAAATATCACCATTTGTCCCTTGTAGGGTTGACTTAATGTTTTTATCTAAGAGGTATGGATTAAATATCAAACATTTACATATTCATCTACTATTTTTGCCTTTCCCTTATCTTAATGTGATTTTGTATCCTTTGGTGATGAATTTAATACTTGTATGTACTAGGACCTATAGGTATGAATAGGTTATGTAAAATATGCTCTAGTGGATCAAAATTTAGTTTTTCAAATTGTTCATCCATCATAGTAGGAGGAAGTTCATCATCACTATCATAGTAATCTAAAAAAATTACATATTATTGCTCGATATTAACTAATAAAGGAAGTTCAAATGTTATATTTTACTTCTATTTTGGTATCATTGCCTCCTTTGGTAATGGTTCTTGTTCTAATTATGTATCCATATGCACCTCAGTATCTAGTGCCTTATAATTATCTTGAGCTAAATTATCTATTTTTATTGATTCTCCCATCTCATAATTTGGTATTATTTCAAGTGGAATGTATTGCTTTGGTGGTATGAGTTTGGGAACCCTTTTCATGTCGAAGTCTAACCATTGAATTTTTTTGAAAGGTTCATCATTGGTCAGCATTGTCAATAATGTCTAATCATGTATTAATTTCACACATCAATGTAATGTAGATGGGAAAACCTCCATTATGTTTATTCAAAGTCTACCCAAGATTAATTTATATTGAATTGATTGATACATTACTTGGAATTTAGTTGGAACCATTTTTGGTCCCAATGTCACATCTAATGTGATTTGGACAATCAGAAGGTTACATGAATTATTAAATTATTTTATATGCATGTCTAATTTTTTAATAATATTGGTTTAATACCATGATGGTTAAGAATTATGTGCCACAAATATTTAGACTAGATCCATTATCAACTGTCACCCCTTTGATTCCCTTCTTATTCATACTTAATTATATGAATATATGAAAATCTTGGTTAAGAATATATTTTGATGGTAAATATTTTGGATCAAAGGTAATGATATTTACATTATTTTTGAAATCTTGCATAATATTTTCAAAGTAAATGGATTTTAGACCACTCAGTATTTTTGTTTCATATAATGCTTCATATGAGATATACTTATAGATAGTAGACTATTTTAGAAGCTCAAGGATTGAAAACTTATCATGTGTGTTACTCAATTAGTCAACAACGTCATATATTTTATTTTATATTATTAGTTTATGCCTAAGATGAACCTATTTTATATTAACGAATGGTGATACAGGTTGGGCACGCTTATCTCTTCATGTAGTGACAACATAGATCATATAATATAATATAATCCATGGGTAAATAATGGGAGTGGGATGGTAGCTATCACTTGAATAGTCTCTAAGAAGAACAAAGGATTAGGAGAATGCACATTTCCATCTATAAACTGGCTCTATATTACTACAAAAAGAGTTGTAAAGATAGATTAATGTTTGATCTTATTTTAAAATTCTCTTGATATTGATGAACTTTATTATTTCATTGGATGATGTCTTTAATAGATTTATCATAAAAAATAATTAATATCATTATGTATTGTATAATAGATGAATCCATATTGAACATGATTTTAGGAAAATAAAATTTTGATTGTTAGGTGCTTAATATTTTGAAATTGGAAATCATAATTTAATAAAATAGTAAATTAGGAAACCCCAAGTCAATATAAGGTTTTGAGACCAAAGATTAGGTTCACCAAATGTTTGACCCTAAATTAAGAAATGGGTTATAAGGCTAATATATATATAAGTATTTCTAACACAAGGGTGATAAACTAATAAATAGCCATCCAATTAATAGAAAATTTGGATAAATAATATTTTAAATGTCTATAATTGGGATTGCTAAAAATAGTAAAGCAAAAATATTAAAAGATATTGAAATAAAAAAAACTATAGACACTTTCAGAATTATGTATCACCTCAAGCTTTTACACTTGGAAAATACATATCATGAATGTACCTTTATCTTCTAAACCTTTCGTGTTGCTAAAAGGTTCAAAGACATTATCTCTTTATGCCAAATTGTTTCTCTTAATCTGACCAATATTATTCTAATGACTCAAAACTTTTATCATACTTTGAATTCTATAAAATTACTTATATTTTATCTTTGAAAGTTTTAGACACGTACTTATTTTCTAGCTACCCAAACACTTATATCCTAGTTAGATGCCTACGTCGACATAATTGTCATATCCCAACACAAGTGTCCAGTGCCCTAAATTCATCTAATTTCCAAATGAAATATATGTCTATGATCATCCTAAGTACTTCAATGTGAGATATTCTCAAAAATTATTGGTATAAATACATGACCAATCCTCATTCATTCCTCACCTAGCACAAACCTAATAACTCATAAGGAAAATACCAAAAGTATTCAATCAAGCATTAAAGTGATTAAAGATACCCTATTTTATATTATTTCCGTATCAATCATAGGGATAACACATATATAGGTTTGAATTACTAAATAATCATCACATGATCCATATTTTCCAAGTTAAAATCTATGTCACTCATTGTACATGTGTATCACATATTGCATCTTTATGCACACACAAGCCCACATGTAGGTTAGAACTACATGAGTATGAGGCCATGTTTATAGTAATATCTATGTACATAACACCCACTAATAGATGAATATTTAGGGTTAGATTGATGTTATGATTCCATTAACCCATTTTCCATAGAAACACTGTGAAGATGAAGAACTAGGGTTTTGCTATTTGACAAGGAGTGACAACCCATTATTCAAATTTGACCACACTAGAGGGAAGGAAACACATAACCTAGAATATCCTAGGTGGTCACACCCATATCTAGTAGTTATTTCATACTAAATACCAACATCTAGTTTAGTTAGAAGCATCGATGCAACTATCTAATGTCAATGCAAGTGTTCAAGAACATAGTGGTATAATTTCTATAATCAAACAATTGATCTAGAATATATACCTAGTCTATTTCTAGTATATTATATATCTAGATATATATTAGCATTAGATCTAACTAAGTACCCTTATTGTTCATTTATTATAATTTCAGTCATTGGTTGTACTTAATATTTTTAGCATATCTTAGTACATAAATTTAAAATATTATTTATCTGAGTTTGCAAATTAACTTTCCTAATATAGAGATATTGTATAACCCTTATGCCTAAGGATATCTCTACCCTTTTAAATTTAAATTTCTTAATCTATATTTTAGGGTTAAACATATGGTGAACCCAATCTTTGAGTATCATTATTGCATAAACATTCTATTTTAGATGTTCTTTGTCTGCTTTATCTTAATCTTTGTATTTTTTATCCCTCTCATCATGGATTATATTGATTTATTTTATGAATATTATTCTTAAACTCTCCAAATTTATATCAAATAAAGGGTAAAAATTTATTACTCTTGCATTTTTCTAAGTTCTTAAGTCTATAATCATAAATATTTGAATGGTGATTATAACCATTTCTCTAACCAAGTCTATGTTATCACTTCTTAAATGGGTAAGGTAGATGGTGTATTTATTCATATTAAATCTAAGGTGCCTAGGTTTTATGATTGTGAAGCCTTAAAATATCAAATCATCCTTATGATAAAATTAATGGAAGAGTGAAAAAATATTTTCAGTTCAAAGATCACATTGCTTGAAAATCAGACTACATACCTACAAATTCCAACACATGGTAGTGTTAATTATGTGTTTGCATCCTTATCTACCAATGTTGTGCCAAAAAAAATTTCACATCCAAATTAAAAGTTACAAAAAAATACATCTCAAATAAGTTATTAAAATATTATACCAAAGACTACTAAGGGTCCAAGTGAAATCCTAAGAGAAATGATTCAAGACAAAGTCATTCAATTACCTCCTCTACATCCTAAAAGGAGATCAAAGTAATATTGTGCATATAATATAATGCATGGGCATCATACATATTGTTTTATTTCATTAAAGATTAAAATACAAAGTCACAAAGGTAATGGTGATCATATCATTAATACATCAACCAAGAAAACCACTCACATTATGATCACCTCTCCTAAATCACAAGTGATAAAACAAAAAAAATTACCAAAGGATAATTTTGAAGACAAAAAATTATAGATGCAAAACTTAGAGCAAGAAAATATTCAAAAGGCAAAGCTCAAGAAAGAAATGTTACAAAAATATCAAGATTAAAAAGATGAATTTTCAAATCTAGTTACAAATGGGACAATCGTAAGTATTTACTCATATCAATACCCATTTACTACCATTATTCATGTATAAGGAAATAAATATACATATATCAAGGTTATGGACTATCAAGATACAAATTTTGGTTCTATGTCATTTCCTAGTTCTCTTGAAAATAAGTTTCAACATGTGGATGAAACTAATGCAATTCTAAAAAGTATGGGATTAATTTAGATAAGAATTTGATTTGATTTAAAAGAATGTTTTTTTTTACATTTTAGGTTATTTATAATCTAAATGGTTGCAATATTGTGCTTAGAATATCATGGTTACACTAAATAATAGCAATGGTTGATATAAATAATAATTGCATATCATTTTATCATCAAGATAAGCTTACATCCTTTTAAAAAGAAGTATATCTTCATCTACCATAAAAGTGGATAAAATTAATTGCATATCAGTAAAGACAAAGGACATAAAACATATTACAAAAGAGAAATAAAAGGCATATTGGAATAACATGTTTGTTAGATCTCACATCACTAGAGAGTAAGAGGCATAATATATTAATCATTGCATCCCCTTAATAAAAGAATAAGATACACTTTATAATTATGTTATGCACACATACGAAACATATGGTTAAAAATAGATTATGCATTTACCAATATTCACAAGTCATCATCCTCATCTTGAGATCATAGGATACTCTTTTCTTTGGTCAAATATTCTGAATTTACAATAAAAAAACTTCAAACATCCAAAAATATTTTTAGAATCTACATGCTCTATTATCCCCTTGGCATATATGTTATTAGTTCCATGTTAGTGGATAACATATAATTTGTTTCTATATACACATGTTTCTAATGTATCTTTTGAGTATGATACAGGCATACACAAATACATGATTTATACATCTTTAGATGTTGGGTGTTCCCTCTATTCATGTCATGTGGACATTGGGGGAATTTGCTTCTTTGATCACGATACACCTAGGTTATATCATGTAATGGTTATTCTCCATTATTATATTTGAGATTATATACTTACGCATGCCTTTATCCATTCTTAAATCTTTAACAATGTACTTGATATGCTATGTACTTAACATTTTTTACTAACACATATACCCAAGGACTAGTATGATATGTTTATGTGGTTAATATGTTTCATGCTCTTTTTTATGCATTTCCTTAAGTGTATTGTCTTTTTTGTGGATCATTTTAATATTCTCCATTTTTTTTGGCCATCATACCTTTGTTTGTCTCTTTGAAATTTGAATATGTTATCATTTTTTATGGGCATTTGAATATGTCATGCATGCTTTTGTGTAAATTTGACTAAGTCATGTCCCTTCGATTGTGCAATGTTTAAACATGCCCCTTGTTTAAGGTCTCCTTAGATCATTATATTTTGATTTTATTTTGAGTAATCTTGTGTGTGTCCTTGATTACTTATTGAACTTGTGTTATTACTATCTATATGTTTCCATGATCTATATCATACATCTTAGGACTTGATGTGGTCACATTTTTTGTACTTCAATGATATATCTACCTATACATGTTTCTCCTATATGCTACATGATACATTCACATTTTAAACGGTTATATTATCCTTTTGACATAAGATAACTACCAATTACTACTTATCCTCACCTCAAAAGGTGGGTCATATTAGTGTGGGCATGCCATAAAGGCATGACTTCCACATTATTTACAGATTTAGATTGAAGTGGGGCATTTTTTTGGAAACATGTTCTCAACACTTACACCAATTAATAGTTTTAGATATATAGTGGGGGAATATTTTGGAAACATGTTATCTACACTTACACCAATATTCTATTTTATATTATAGTGAAGGAATGTTATGGAAACATATTCCCCACACACAATTTGCAAATTGGCCAAAATTCATAATTATATGATCTAAATACACAATTGTGGTAGAATACTACACATTAGTACCATTTTTATACTTAGGTTTTAGCATGAGCCATACATAATGTACATTTTATATAAAAATAGCACCTAAAATTGTAAAATAAAATCATATTTCATATTTCAAACAATTCTATGGACTATATTTCACTAGGTTAGATTCTTATAGATTGTATTGAACCAACCTACTATAATAGTTGCTTCTCTTTTTATTATGGTTGAGGTGATTAAATCACTCAATATTTACAATTTTATAGTTTGGACTTGATTAAACCATCTAACCTCATCATATTTATAGTGTGAGCTGACTTGGTTCACTTGTACTCACCATGTTATACATATGATTAGGTTGCATAGTTGAGCTAATATCAACTACATGGTGAAAACTCTCCTTTAGTTCCAAGATTGGGGGCATGTGTCCTCTAATATTTATATATTTATGCACTTTCCATATTTTATATTTTTTCCTAATCTTATTTCTAATGTTTAATAATGATACATCTTTTCAAATCAAATTGTAAAAAGGCAAGGTGGTTACATCGATACATGGGTGTATTTTTAAACCTTGCTCTCTTTCAATTTCAATAATTTTAATGTTTTAAATTTTAGATTATGTACACTAATTATATAATATAACATTCTCTTGGTTGTAGGTCAGTCACCAGCAAATCACTCAAGTTAGACTCATGTAAAGGCAAGGTAAATTATACACACCTATGTACACATTTATTTGCCTTTGAACTAGCAATTTCATTATTAGATTAAGGGGGTGGGGGAAATGTAGATATTATTTTAAAATTATATAGCACCTCAATCTTGTACACTTGAAAAATACATATCATGGATGTACATTCAACTTATATACCTTTTCCACTACCAAAAGTCTTGTATACACTATATATTTGTGCTAAATCACTTATATTAGTCCAACCAATGCTATTATGATGGCTCAAACCTTTTATAATACTCAAAATGTTAAAAATCTACTTGTCTTCTATCTTTTAAAGTTTTGGACTTGTACTTATTTTTTAACTACCCAAACACTTGCATCTTAGTCCAACACCTACATCAATACAAATGTCCTATCTTTACACAAGTCTCTAGTGCCCCAAAATTTATCCAATATACAAATGAAACATATAAATATGGTTTTCCTAAGTGATTTAATGAAAGATATTCTCCAAAAGGATTGGTATAAATACATGATCAATCCTCATTCGTTATTCACTTAGAAAAGACATAGAAAAGACCTAGAAACTCACAAGAAAAACTACCAAAAGCATTCAATCAAGTATTCAAGTGATCAAAACTTCCCTATTTTCTCATATTTCCATATTATTTATAAGGAAAACACATCTATATGTCTAAATTACTAAAGGAGCATTTCATGAGCCATATTTTCTAAGTTACAATCTATGTCACTCTATGTACTTTCTTATCACACATTGCATCCTTATGCACATAAAATCTCACACATATGGTAAAACTACATGAGTTTGAGCCCCTCTTCAGAGTAGTGGCTATGTAGGTAACACCCACTAATAGAGGGATCTTTGGGGTTAGCTAGACATTGTGAGCCTATTAGCCCATTTCTACCACAACCACTATAAAGATGAACCAGGGTTTTTTTATTTTATAAGGAGAGATAACCCATGATCCATATTTGATAACACCAGAGTGAAGGTGACACATAACATAGAATATCCCAATTGGTCACACCCAAATCCAATAAGTATTATGTACTAGACATTTGTATCTAGTTTAGATAGAAGCATTGATGCAACCATTCAAGGTTGACATAAGTATTCGAGGCCATAGAGGTATAGTTTATAGAATTTGATGATCGATCCATAATCTAGATCTAGTCTATTTATAGCCTATTCTAGATCTAAATATATATTAGCATTATATCTAGTTAAGTACCCTAATTTAATATTTATTGTAATATCAATCATTAGTTATTCTTATTATTTTTATTATATCTCAATATATAAATTTAGAATATTATTTATCTAAGTTTGAAAATTAATTGGCCTACTATAGAGATAGTTTATTCCCCTTGTGCCCTAGGCTATCTCTACCCCTTTAACCATATATTCCTTAATATATATTTTAGGGTTAAACATAAACAATGATACTTAGCTAGTTTATTATGTACATGAATATTTGGACTAGTAATAAATGTAAAATAATGTAAGATCAGTATTCTTGATCAATTGTTAGATTTTATAAATTGTATTTATTTGGCCTCATGCATTACCATCAAATATAGACAAGTTACCATTAACACTAATGTTTGAATATGATGCAAGTGTCTAATAAAGAATAATTATTGGATATAGATGCAACCAAATTCATTATTCTAGTTTTTTTTCACCTTTATTTTTGTGTATTTATATCTAGGATAAAGATTGTCACTCTTCATTTATTGATCAAACCTTATATTTTCATAATTATCCACCCTTAAAATGAGTTTGTTAAAAAATAGGTTAGTGTGTTCATGGTGTTGAGCTACCCAAAAGACCCCTTTATCAATGGGTGTTATATACATATCTAACACTCAAAGGAGGACCTTAGACTTATGTATTTTCTCCTATATGTGGGGAAGTGTGTGTACAAGGGTGAAATTTACTATATGAAGATACATACAATGATCTAGCTTACAATCTAAAAATTATCACTCATGGGATACTCTTTTAATTCTTAAAACATATGATATGACTACTCCTATGATTTATATGAAAATAGGGATGAATCGAGCATAGTAGAGTGTTTGTATAGTTTATTGATTTAGTTTTGGTAGGTGTATGCTTATTATTTGCTAGATGAGGAATGAGAAGGCTTAGACTTGTATTTATACTACACCTTTTGAAAATATCTCATAGTAGGGTTTAATAATAAAGTTATTAAAATTGATGGTTTTCAACCATTTTATAATTTATATGACTTTTTACTACTTGACACCAGATAAAGCTCTGGATCTAATATCAATAGTAGTGTTCCTTTGTGGCTGGTAGTGTACAAAAGGATAGAAAATAGGTATGGATATGAAAAGATATCAAATGATGTTTGTCAGGTCTCCTCTTATGTATTAGAGGAGACCTGTGTCAATTAGAATTATATGGATCAGATTAAGAAATTAACATTTAGTTATAGTGAGATGGTAAATGCAAGCCTAGCAGTAGGGAGGTCTAGAATTGAAGGGTAGAGCCCTGATTGATATTTTTTAAATGGAAAAGACTGAGATGTTATAAATATTTAGTTTTAGTATGTACATTCCCCCCTTTAATTTTTTAATTCATAAGGATGAAATTTATAGTTTAAATCAAATAAATGCATACATGGGTGTGTATAAAACACCTTACCTTTGCTTGAGCCCACTTTTAATTTTTTGTTAGTGTGTGACCTATAACCAATATAATTTTAAAGTATAAATTAGTGTATATAATATGAAATTTAAAATAATTGAAATTATTGAAAATAAAAAGAGTAAGGAAATAATACACTTGTGTGTCAATGCAACTGCCTCTTAATGATTTGAATTTGTAAATATGTTTTTTAATGAATCATTGGAGCTAGAGAAGGTTTAGACCTAAACCTTAGAGATTTGAAGAGGTACATTATAAGTCATTATGCCCCCAATCTATTTTTAAAATGAGTAATGGCATGTCCATTGAGATCATTATATCTCAATCACACAACTCAAGTGTGAATATATATAATTTGGTGAGGGTGAATGACTTAATCAACTCATCCTAAAAATATGGTGATATTAGATGATTTAATAGATTCAATATGTAAATATGGTGAGGTTAAATTATTTAATCACTTCAACCTATAAAATGAACCAACTTATATAATAGAGAAGGCTTGACAATGCTACATCATGGTGTAATCAATGTGTTCAAATGAGTAGTATAATTGGTAAGTTTTATAAGTTTTGGTGAAAATCATGGCATATTCACCTCTAATATGTCTAAGATAAAGTATATGTGTCATAAATATAAAAATATATGTTTCAAATCTATGAAAAATTAGTGTAATGTATAGGATTCTAACCCATGTGTGTATTTGAATCATAGAATTGAACTAGAGTTTGTGCAAGTGTAGAGGCCATGTCCTTATGACATACCACCACTAAAGTCTATAAATATTGATTAAGTGTATAAATATGTATTTCATGTTCTTATTATAATACCCCCACTATAATATGGAAACTAATAAAGTGTATAAGTATGAATGTCATGTTTTTATGACATGCCCCCAGTGAAATCTAGAAACTATGAATGTGTATACATGTAGATGTCATGTTTTATGACATGACCTCACTAAAATATGGAAACCATGAAAAATATGGAGTCCATGATTATATGATATGATCCTATTAATATTACCCCCTTTTGAGGTGAGGGAGATATAAATTGGTGGTACCTTACCTCAAAAAGAAAAGGTAGCTATATAATTTGTGTATGAATCATGTAACATTTATGGGTAACTTGTTGAAGTAGATATATCAACTAGGCTCATAGTGTGTGATCATATCAATTCCTAATATTCATGATATATATCATGGTAATGTCTATAAATTAATAGTACAATCTCAAAAAATAATCAAGCACACACTCAAGATCACTTAATATAATACAAAGGAATGGTCTAATGAGACCTCATACAAGGGACATGTTCAAATGTTGTAAAATTGAAAGGGATTATATATTTAAATGTATAATAAAAATGCAATGACATAAGGGCCAATAAGAAATTAAAATATTTAAATTTATCACAAATAATACAATAGAAAGTAATGTAGTACACTCAAGAAAGTGAAAAATATATAAAGCATAAGCAACCAAAATAAGCATATTATACTAGTCCCTACATATATGTGTTATCAAAAAAATGTTATGTAGAATAGCATATCAAGTAAATAATGAATGAAATGAGCATGGGTATATATGTGTAAGTGTTATTATATAATCTCAAAAATGATACTGTATAAATGATCATAAAGGATATAGTTTGTATCAATCATGATCAATGAAGTAGATGTCACCAATGTACTATATGACATGAATTGAGGAAAGGTACAACATATAAAAATTAATAAATCATGTGTTTGGGTATGCATATATCACACTATAAGATACATGAAACATATTTTTATATAGGAATGAGATTATATGTTATCTATTAACATAAAATGAATAACATAGATGCCAAGGAGCTAGTAAAATCTGAGATTGCTAAATATTTTTAATATTTTTTAGGATTTATTTGAATGTTTTTAGGATTTTTTTAATATTTTTTTTTTTTATGTTTCAAATTTGAAAAGTAATAATCCAATAATTCATCATCAAAAGGTGTAAGACCCCTTGTGAAATTTAGCAATCTGCATTTATAGTGATGCATCATCATTCTTCAATATTTTCTTATAGTTAGTTACCAAAAACCCTTGGTAATGGTTTACCACCATATCCATCATTTTGTATGTGAACTTCCCTACCTTTAAATATAAAGGTGATGCACATATTTTTAGTATTCACTATTACATTCAAGTTATCTAACCAATTTTGTCCATAATTTCATGTAAACTTTGGCTTTGGATATAATGTCCATATGACCATGGGGACCACCTATGGTCCACATGCGATGGGTAATATAATGTATCCAATAGATTATATAAAGAGTGGAAAATGTGTTAAATCATTTTTATTATATCCTAACCATCTTAAACATGCAACGATGAAAACTATGTTCTAATTATGAATATCAATCTTGAGATGCTTGTAATAGTTCCCATTGATATTTTCAATAAAGGTTATATCTTCTTGTTGGGGGTGATTTTGAGTATTCCTCCTTATATTTTGTATGTCATAATTTTTTTAAGTCATAGATTTTTTTTTTTTACTATGTAATTTGTATGTACACTTCATTTTTATATTTTTGAATGTGGTTTTGCAATGTCTCACATTGCTCTTTATTGTGGATAGTGATCTAATGTTAGTAAGAATATGACGAATCTTCTATACGAATGAGAATACTACCTAATATGTGTTTATTATGTGGTAAATATATCATATTATACATATATAACATAGAAATTATTGTATGCAAAGAATTATTTTGTGCTTTAATCTATAAAATTTGTTGTGGAGACTTATATGAAGTTTCCACATTATTAACATGGTATATTGGTATTTGTCCATATTAGGGTTAAATTAATGTTTGTATTTAAGAGGGATGGATTGAATAGAAATAAATTACATGTTCATTTGTCATTTTTCCTTATCCTTGTTAGAATGTGATTTTGTATCCTTTGGTGATGAATTTAACTTGTATATACCATGACCTATGGGTGTGAATAGGTTATGTGAAATATGCTCAAGTGGATCAAATTTTAGTTTTTTTAAATATTTATCCATCATATTAGGATGAATTTCATAATCAATATCATAGTAATCTAAAAAAATCATCTTTTTGTTCACTATTAACTAATAAAGTATGCTCAAATGTTGGATTTTCTTATTGTTTTTGTATCAGTAGCTCCTTGGTAATGGTTCTTGTTCTAATTGTATAACTATGTGTACATCATTAGCTAGTGCCTCATAATAATATTGAGGTAAATGAGTTATTTTACTTGATTCTTCCATATCATAACTTTTTATGCTTTTAATTGCAATGTATTGCTTTGGTGGAAAGAGTTTAGGAACCCTTTCCATGTTAGAATGTAGCATTTGAAAAAAAAATTGAAGGTTCATCATCAGTTAACATTATCAATAAGGTCCCATCATGTATGAATTTGACACATCGATGTAATATATATAGGATGACCTCCATTGTGTGTATCCAAGGTCTACGCAAGAGTAGGGGCTATATTAAAATGATTGAGACAATGTGTTAACATGTTTTTTGGCACACACCAACATGTAAGAAGAAAGAGATAAGGATAAATCAGTGATGATACTCATTCTACCTTTCTTGAAAGGAAGCAATCTTGGTAGTAACTTCTCCAAGGTCTTTGTCTACTAGTTCATGGGAAACTAGATACCTTAGTTGGTTGATGCAACTTATTCCATATAAGGGGCTTGCTTAGAATATCCTTTGATACTTGTAAGGGAAACTTAGACTAGGAAAGAATCATCTTATTCATATGTTTGAATGAAATCCTCACTTATTAGCACTTGCCTTCAATGAACTAGATTTAACAAGGATTTAAAAGAGACAAGTGGGGGACATGAAATCTAGATGAAATGTGTAAGCATTGATCATGAATGAGATATTATAAATATAGACTAATAGTTATTAAAAAATTCAAAAGATAAAGGGTAGGGAGAAAGATAAATGAGCCTATATTGCAATGCAAATAAATTTGGTTCATTCAATAAGATATATTCCATGAAACCATTCTTTAGTCTGACCAGTCTTCACATAGTCATGAAAAAATATGGTGCAATGGTTTGAGAAAAACTTTGAATATAAAGGAAAAGGAACACAATTACAATATGAATGTGTAATCATGAACATTCACCTCACAACCTTTCAATTTAAAGATGTTACATAAAAATAACAACATATGGGATTCACCCTTCTCAGCTGAAACTATAGAAATGTCTCAAAATAGCCTAGCTCATGAGAAAAGAACTAAATAAGAAATCAAGAAAATGTAAATAAAAAATGGGTTACTTCTATTCTAGCTCAGAAATCTAAATAAACTAGCTCTTTCTTACAAAGAAGAACTAGTCTTAAATAGAAATTTTATCCAATGGGTCCCCAAGCTTAACCCACAAATGGGCATTTATGATAGACCAATGAGTTAGGTCCACCTGAAACTAAATTATGTTCCATTATAACCATGATTCTAAGTTTCAATGGATACACTAACTGAACTCCACCTAAATTTTTCATAGTGTAACATCTTTGGGATATTTTTTAGTATTGTCAATTGGCCATGTCTCATGTAGTTAGAAACCATGCCTCACCAAGTAAATTTTTTCCTTTATGAACCACTCTTGATCCTAATGCATGTGTCATTATTTTTTATAAGCCAACACCTTATTTCCTAGAGTTATACATTCCATGATCCCTATACTACCATGAGATAAGTTATTACCTAATTGTATCGATCTAATTAGACACATAGTCCAATTTTTATATATTGATGGTGTTGTCGAATCTAGGTTCTAATTATTGTTATGGATGCATATGTATGTTCCTTAGTAATTCCATTTCATGTGGATTATTCTCACTAAATATGCAAGTTAGTGTAATCTTCATATATTAGGACCTTACTACGTGGTAGCCTTTCACTATTCTACAGTTTAGCTAAGGGTCTTATGTACCTTGACTTACCCTTGGCACTGGTGTAGCGAGATCTCACTATGTGGCATGATCTCACTCACATATATCTTGTTGTTTTTGACTCAATTTTATATATGCCCTAACAACTCTAGAGTCCCAAGATTTTAACATGTGTCCTCATCTTGGGCATCTAGGATATTTTTGCCTATCTTTATTCTAACCATCCCAAGGGTGTGGGTAAATAGGATTTTTCCACATGATAACTTGAAATAGAAATGAACTTATATCCACATATATACTTTAAAAACTTTTATGGGTAAATGGTCATCAAAATTTCATGTATACATGGTTGATGAGGATGTTGAGATGTAGTCTTATCAGTAGGATCATGCCATGTAGTGGCTCCATGCTCATCTAGGGCTAAGGACAAGACATAAGACAAAGACCCTTATCTAAGATACAAAATTTAAATAGTCTTACATGTATTAAGGTCTTGAAAAATTGATAAAATTTTGACTTCCCTACATAGTGAGAAGCTATCAGGTGGCCATGATCCTACCAATAGTTTATAAACTATGGAACTATGGGGTTATTATTGAATTTATTGAGTCTAGCATATTAAGGGAATGGTAAGTTAATTCCCTCATCCTAGTGCCATTTTTTGTTGACATGTTTTTTGTAACACACAAACATGTAGGAGGAAATAAATAATGCTTAACTAATGAGGATCCCCCCTTCCACCTCTTCTGAAAGGAAGCAGGCTTGGTAGTAACTTCCCTAAGGTCTCTATCTACTAGGTAATTTAAAAATAGATACCTTACTTGGTTGATGAAAGTTATTACATATAAGGATATTCATGATCACAACATAAGCTATCATATTTACCAAGTTATTTCACATAGAGAATGCACCCCAACTATGCCATTATAGCTAGTCATTGAGGTCTAATCATTTTCAAAATGGGGACTCAAATTTGTGCAGGCCATCAATGATAATTATTTTATTGGAATAATTTCATCTTCATGAAAATAAAATATTATACACATTATATTGAAGCAATTGTTTTTAATAATAGCATGATTGAAGTGGTGATTAACTTCCTTGAAGACCACATTATCACTAGATTTAGTATGTCATTCGTTTTAGTATGTGATAATGGCCCTACCTTATCCCCACTTAAAAATGTTTGAACTTAGATACTCAACCATTGAAAAATAATCCTTTGACTTGATCAGACATATCAAAAAGTTTAGACATTACATCCTATACAACAAATTATTTATTGTTGTGCCTAATCTAGTTGTTAAGGAAATGTTGATGCAAAATGCATTGGGTGAATGACATGGGAAGTGGGTGACCACCCTGAAAGAGTTTGATCTACATATTAAACCAATTAATAATATTATATGTCAAGGGCTCATCAAATCAATGGCTAAAGTGGATCCACAAAGTTTTACATCACTAGTGATGATTGTTATAAGTAGTATATAGTAAAAAGACATCACTAGTGATGATTGTTATAAGGGCATAGTATATTATTTCAATAAGTAATGAATAAGCTATTACTCTTAATCAAATGAACTGCACCCCACTCATTCAAGCCATTTACAAAGTTTTATCCTCATGAAAACTGAAAACTAACTATTGCACACAATGGACTGAATCCAAATCATTTATAAATTACATGATTGAAGTGGTGATCAACTTCCTTGAGGACCACATTATCACCAATTTGTTATGACATTTTTTAATATGTGATAATGGTCATGCATTCTCTTCATTATAGTTTATTGATTGGGCCTATGACAATAAGGTAATCTTAAGTTTACATTCAATTATTATCCATAAGGTAATGAGTTAGTTGATGCAAAAAATAATAATTTTCTTGACATAATCAATAAAATCTTGAAGAAGAATCCTAGGTACTGGCATAATGTTTTAAAGTTTACATTGTGGTTGATAGGACTAGAATTAAGTCTTCCTTAGGAACTTCATTATATCTTCTGGTGCATGGCCAATATATAATCTTATCTATAAATCTAAGAATTCCTACTTTTAAATTCATGAATGATTACCAAAAATTTGATAATAAGATGAAGCTCACTTTCTAGACTTGATGCAACTAGAAGAAAAATGTGATAAAACCCTTTTACACTTTAGTAATCATAAAGAGTGGTCAAACATTGGTTTGAAAAGTGTGATAAGACTAGAGCCTTATATATATTTTATTTAGTCTTTATCTAGGAAAAATCTCATGAAAATAAGAGTTAACATGGAAAATTTTATGCCCTTTAACTAGGACCTTTCCAAGTATATGAAATATTAGGCAAGAATACTTTCCTCCTGACGTGTCTAACTAGTGAGGGTGTTTTGTTATCTAATAATTGATAATTCCTCAAGCACTACTTCCAACCTTAATTTGGATTGGTATGATCATGTAAATAATTTCCTTTTTCTTTCTTGATTTCCCTTAATTATTTTCTTATTTTTTTATTGTTGGTATTTGTTGCTTGCCTGCTTCTCTTAATTTTTCATTATCAGTATGGCTTCATTATTGTTTATTTTTGGCCAAATTATCTATTTTCCCTATTTATCTCATGTTGATAAATGAGGAATGAGGAATGAAAGGTATATAATTAAATAACATGTTTGTTTTTTTGGTGTGAAACTATTAATTAACTAATTTATGGCATTGGATCATGTTTTTGAGTCAGTTTTGATAGATTTTATTGTTATATGTGTTTTAAATTTGTTCTTATTTAGATGAGTTTGGGTAAAGATAGATGACCATTAAAACTATCCTCTTGAAACCAAGCACAAAATCACATCTTAAATAGTTTTTTAATATGCCTAGGTGAACCTATTGTGGTGAAGGTATAGGGAAAAAATATATAGTTATTCCTTTTATTTCCCATGGTGGTCCCCAACCCTATAATGAGACATAAGTAAATAAAATAAAATCAATTTCAAAAAAACTCAATTCTTGGTGATTGAGGCAACCTCTATTAAGGCTATGTATTCCCAACTGGTAGTAGAGAAAGGCCTTAAGTGGGATCAAAGGCAACTCCATCAGATCTATAGACACATGGATGGTAGTAGATAAATGTCCAAGAAAATGTCTCCAAGGTAGGACTCACTAGCTTGATGGTTAGAGTCATAGTAATTAATCCTTGTAGGTCTTAAGGGATGATAAATTAATTCATTTTCACACACTAGGATCAATGGGAAAACTAGGTTTGGTCACCTAGATACTCCTATCATTTATTTTCCTAAATTTGTTCATGTTTTATGAATTGTTTTAGCCAAAAATTATAGGTTCATTAACTTTTTATCTAATCTAAAATAATTTGGAATATTTTCTAGTAGATTCATCATTTTTTTATTGTAAAGAACCCCTAATTTCATCACAAAATCATGAAACCTTTTTTTCTCTAGAGTATGGTCTTGTAGTTCAATCTAGTTTATGCATGGGATTGGTTTGATGTATTTATCTAACTTGAGAGGGTATTTGGGGGTGTGAAATCACAATGATGTATTTTCTTCACTCTTTAGAGTAAGTATAAACTTGAAATGTTCATTACATGTGTTGGAACATAACTATCTACTGAGAGTGGGGATGAATTAGTAGATTGACTAATTTAGACCTTTTTAAAACTTTTAATGTAGACTAAAAATATATGCAAAGATCACATACACACAAATATGCATAAAACTAGATATACCATGGAAAACCCAATATGTGGAAAACCACCATGAGAATAGTTGCCAGAATTTGCTATTCTAATCTAGCCTCATAATCAAGAACCTCATTGGTTACAATGTTTAAGGGTACTGACCCTAAGGAGACACCAATCCCCTGATTTAAGAAAACCTACTCTAAGGAAGCACCAATTCCATAAATGAGCACCAACTCATCTCTTTTGATGGCACCTACCAATTAGATCTATATTATGGAGCTATAACTCCATATTACAAATTTAATTCATAAATGAATCCAATTCAATTATCTATTATAGGTTTTGTCTATAATTGTTCATGCTCTACACATCTCTCTCTTCTCTTCTCTTCTCTTCTCTTCTCTTCTCTTCTCTTCTCTTCTCTTCTCTGCCCCTTTGTCTCTATGTCTCTATGTTTCTCTATTCAACATAATTCAATAACACTAGTAGCTTTTACCTATATTTTATATGACATATATATAAGCATTTGATCTAGGTTTCATTTCTTCTCTATGTTCACACTTGGTATTTAACACATCATGCTCTTGTAGGTTTCCTACTTCTTGAATTCATGCTACACCACCATAATTCTATATCTTATTACTATATTTAGCATATAATAGGCTTTATTTTTGATGTGCATGCTATGTTACACAATTTATATCAATCACAGTGATATATATCATTGTTTGTGTCATATTTTATATATTTCCTACATGTTCCTCTACTTGACCATTGGGATGAACAAACCTTTGAATACTAACCATCGATCTTAAGTTTTCCACCATGATATGATGATTCACATTTAATTTTATAAACTTTAAAATGCATTTATTAGATCAAGTTTTAATAGGCTCATGCTCTCTATTAGATCCTTGTACACTTATGGGCTATAATATTCTAACTTTAAAATGCATCCATTATATCTTTTGATCAGAGCTCCTGCATTCCATTAGATCTCAAAAGTTGTATAAACTTTACCTCTATCTAACATTAAACCTTGAGCTCTTAATCTCATCTCATTACTTCCTGAGTCTTTGGAATGAGTATGCTCTATCGATCTCATTAAACTAGTTTAGTCTTTAACTCACCTCTATGTCATTAAATATTGATCACTTGATCCCATTGAGTCTACTCACTTTTTTAGATATTCATTGCATGATCACATGCTCATTATTCAATCTTTTGACAAGCTCAAAATTTATCTCTAAAAAACTCCTATGAATGTGATGATTGGCACCCTCACTTGCCTTTTGCACCTTTACTATCAGTTCTCGCTATCAAGACACTTATCATTCCCACATTTACTCATAAGTGTCTTTGATAAGTTGACTTTGCTATGCTTCATTAGATCTTCAATGTATGATTAAGCACTAACCATTGATTGAGCTGGGATAAATATTAAGTCTAAGAATTAGGAAATATAAAGTCTTATAACATTTTCTCATGTTGGTAATTTCTAGGTCAAAGGGGTCAATTGCATAATGACAAGGAAGGACTAAGTTATAACTTAAGTAATCAGTTCCTGTCTATAGCTAGTCAACATAAAAATAGAACATGCATGTGAATACCATGGCTTAAACCCTTAGGGTTTAATATAGAAACTTTGATATGGCCAAGAGATAAAATAAATCATTACTGAGCTCATTTTTCTTCATCTAAACTAGTGGACCATATATTTAGGATACACTTGAAAAACCCATAATAGATATTCAATTAATTGCTCTTTAATTGGTTCAAAAATGGTCTCTATAAAATCATGACAACTTTGTACTATGTAATTATAAAACATGTTTTTTTCTCCATCAATCATGCCTAATCTTTTGACATCAATAACATCCATAATTCCCATTTTTACATCAATTACAATCATATAGCCAAAAATCTCCCCCTTTGGCATTGATGGCAAACTAAATGCTCTAATCTTATTCAATGATGCCAATTTTTTATCCTTATATGGCATTGACTGTATTGGCTTCTAATGAACTTGAGCTAAAGCTATTCATACCAAAATTACTCCCCCTTAGGCAATGCAACATTTTCCTAAACCAACTTGGACACATGCTCTTCTCTTTCAAACTTTTACAGAGAGCATTTACACTTTTTCTCCCCCTTTGACATCAATGGAAAAGGGAATCCAACTTTCTCATAGTTTTTCCAAATTTTTCTCCCCCTTTATCAGATAAAAGAGTTTGTCCAAGAATATACAACCATAAACTCATTATAAATTTGTAAAATTATGCATACATGAGTTTCCTTTTATATCTTCTTCTAGGGATTAACAAGATTTTTATTATACTCCCCCTATACTCATGCCCTATCACTAGGATCTAGTGATGTGATGTAGGAGCCACCACTCCCAATATCTATCTTAGATACTCAAATTGTTCTTTGGGAAGAGGTTTAGTGAATATGTTAGCAACTTGATCCTAAGTTGGCACATAGTCCATTATGACCTCTCGATCTACAACCTTTTCTCTTAATAAGTGATACTTGATTGATATGTGCTTGGTTCTAGAATGCATCGCTAGATTCTTTGATGTTAATAGCACTTGAATTATCACAAAGAAAAGAGATAGGTGATGTGTACTATACCTTGATGTATTTTAGTGTTTGATTCTTCCACAAGACTTGAGTGAAACATACCCTTACTTCTGTATACTTTTATTTTGTTGTAGAAAGATTAACTCTCATTTTTTTCTCAGCCATGAAACAAGTCTATTTCTAAGGAAAAATGTACCACCACTAGTGCTTCTTTTTTCATCCACACTTCCTACCAAATCAGCATCTATAAATGTTTCCAAAGTGAAATATTCACTTTTAAGATACCATAGTCCATAGTTAATTATGATTTTGATATATCTAAAGATCTTTTTCACTTAATTGACATGTGACTCTTTAGGAGCATCTTAAAATCTTACAACCATACACATTTATTGCATGATATTTGATCTTGATGCAATTAGGTATAATAAGCTACCTATCATTGATCTATACAAAGTATAATTTGCATCAAGGGACTCATCATTTTTTCTCAACTCACAACCAATAATCCTAGGAGTACCTATTAGTTTGTTATCTTCCATTCTAATCTTCTTAAACATTTCTTTAGCATACTTGGTCTAGGATATAAATATATCTTCATCAGTTTGTTTTATTTGTAAACCAAGGAAGGAAGAAAGTTCTCCAAGCATATACATCTCAAACTCACTTTGCATTTATGTAGCAAATTCTTTGCTCATTTTTTTTCTACCACCAAACATGATGTCATCTACATAAACAACAATAATCAACATATTCTCACCTTCTGATTTGAAGTACAAATTATTGTCTGCACATCTTTTGTTGAATTATTGTTGTTATAGGCACTAGTATAATCTCTAATACCATGCTCTAAGTGCTTTTTTTAGACCATAAATAACTTTTTTCAGTCTGCACACATAATCTTCTTCCTCTAACAACTAAAAACCTTTAGGTTGTTCTATGTAGATTTTCTATTCTAGGTTCCCATTTAAGAAAGTAGACTTAACATCCATTTGATAGACTTTGAACTTCTTATAAATAGAGAATTCTAGAAACATTATTATGGCTTTCAATCTATTAACTATAGTAAATATTTCCTCAAAATTTATCCCCTCAACTTGTGCATATCCTTTGCACAGTAATCTTGCCTTATTTATTATGGCAGTTCCATCCTCATTAAGCTTGTTTCTAAAAACCCATTTTATACCTATCACATTATTTTTTGGAGGTCTTGGAAATAATTAATAAGTTTTGTTCTTTTTTATTTGGCTCAATTCTTCTTCCATGTATTTCATCCAATTCTCATCCTTGCTAGCTTCAATATAATTCTTAGGCTCAATTTCAGACATTAGATCAAAACTTACTTGCTCTTTGTTTTGTGCAATTATTATCCTTGTCTAAACTCATTCATTTATATTGTCAATGATCTAATTTATAGGATGATCCTTTTGAATAAATCTTGTAGGTGTCTTTTCATTTACTTCCTCATGCTCTTCATTGGTTTCTTTATCTTTATAATATGATTCTTCATTATAGAATTATTTGTTAGGTTTAACATGTTTTAAGCCTTCTTCAACCTTGACATTGATGCTCTCTACAATTTTGTGTAGCATTCTGTTGTAACATATGTAGGATTTTCTTTGGGTGGAATAACCAAGAAAAATTCTTTCATCACATCTTGATTTAAAGCTTACTGATTTGTCCTCTTTTCTCCTAATGGAGCATTTGTTGTTAAACACTCTAAAGTACTTCATAGAGGTAGGTTTTTCATACCATAGTTCATAGGGAGTTTTATCATTATTTACCCTCAATGGACTATTTTAGATAATTTGTACTAATCTATAGTCCAACTGAAAAAAATATCAATAATATGCCTACATTATTAAAAAATTTATAATTTTATATTATCTCCAATCTAATAAATAGGGAATAAATCCAAATTATTACTATACTCTCTCCATGTAACTTGCATAAAACCCAAAAACTATTCACTTACATGATTATATCTTATCTAATTTAGGGATATAAGTCCATATTATCTAAAATATTCCTTCTCAATTGAACTTTGTCCAAGATATATGCTTATATTTGGATTGCTTCTCTCTAGTATCCATTAGGTAACTTAGCCTCTTTTATCTTTGTTTTGGCCATCTCCTTGACTATCATATTCTTTCTTTCAACAACTCCATTCTTCTATAAAGTCCTTGTTGTAGATTAATGCCTTTTGATTCCATGCTTCTAATAGTACTCTATGAACTCATTTGAGGTGAATTTACCACCTTTATCATATCTTAAGCATTTGATTTTTTATCCAATCTCATTCTCCACCATGGCCCTAAAGATCTTGAATCTCTCAAATGCATGTGTCTTGTCCTAGAAAAAGGCTACCCATGTCATTCTTGAGTAATAATATACAAATAACATTAATTATCTCTCTCTTTTACATCCTCTTATATTAGTAAGACAACAAATATTAGCATGAACTAATTCTAGAGGCTTTGTAGTTGTATACTTCTTTGTTTGAAATCTAACCCTTATCTGCTTGCCTTGTTGACATTTCTTGCAAGTAGTATCTATAGGTTTGGTTATCTTAGGCATGTGTCTAACACACTTATTTGAGCTTACCTTTCCTGGGTTTTAAAAATTAACATGGCCCATTATCCTATGCCATAAATAACTATCATCAATCTTTCCTATAAAGCAGATATTACCATTCACTTCAACAAGATTATAGATATTGCTTTCAGTTCTTTTCCCTGATGTAACTAGTCTTCTAGATCTCCTTAACTTGTAGCCTTCTACATTAAATGTGACCTTATATCCATTGTCACACATATGGATGACACTTAGCATATTATGTTTCAATCCTTCAACATAAAGGGAATCATGTGTAGGTAGTTTTCCATCTATGTTCAAGGTTCCTTTACCTCAGATCTTTACTATAGTGTTGTCTCTCAAGATGATAGATCGTTATATTTTCTCAATTTGATTAACTTGATCTTGTCACCAGTCATATGTTTTAAATAACCATTATATATTACCCAAAAAAAATTCTTCTTGGCATGGAGTCTAGCTTGAGCAATCATAGATTGATCTTTCACTTTCCACACATCCTTGGGTTTCTTATTTGGCTTATTCTTCCCTTTTTTAAAGACTTGTGAACCTTTGTTCACATTGATAGGTGTGCCTTTCTTCTTACTTTGTGTTTTTGGTCTTAAAAATATTGTTATACATTTTTTAGATATGTGACCAAAACTATTTCAATTATACCATATTACATTTTTATCTAATAAGGGTACAAATGAATTTTTGCTTACAAAATTTGTTTTTATTTTTAGGTACAACTCTATAATCAATAGCCCTATAACCAAACTATTTACAAGTATAAAAATAACCATAGAAAGATGAGGAATACCTGTTCATATAATTTATTTGTGTAGGATAAGGAGCTCTTATAAACTCTATCTTCTTCAAGTCTCTCACTCTTGTGTAACCGTCTGCATCAACTACCTTTGTGTTTTACATCTTCCTTGAGTTTGCAAATATTTTCTCATTACTATTCTTCATTTCTTCAAGGTTATTTTCTCCTTTATATTTCTTCACATTAGTTGTGCTTGAGTCTATCTTTGTATCCTTACAAACTGTCTCTTTCTTTGCTTTTGATTCTCCTTCTACTTTGAATTTGTCATATAGGTTAGCAGATGTACTAGTTATGTAACTCTTTCATTTTTATAACCAAGACTAGATCTCTTTTCAAAGCTTTTAAGAGTTGATCAAATCATCAAGAATGCATGATCCTCCTTTCAGCATCAAACCTTTATCTATTTGGTCTTTATCTTTCTCAATTTCTTTTCTCAAAGCCACTATCTCTACTTCTAACTTCATGTACTCATTAGATTTTCATTGTAGTTCAAGTTTGACTACATCTTCTATTATTTTAGCCTCTTAAACTTGTGTATTTAGGATAACCACCATATAATCAAATTTTTCAAGAATTTTTGACATTTTTTCAATCTTCTTTTATCTAAGCTTCTTCTATTTTGAGTTTTCTTTTCTTAACTTGTCAATTTCATCTAGAGCGCAGATGAGTTCACACTCTAGATCCACTTCTCCTTCTTCTTCATCTGATTTTTCAACTTCTTCTTGGTCCAAAGAAGTTTATATTAATTTCATGAATATAAATTCCTTTTCCTTAGCCACAAAGGCATAGCCATGGTCATCATTATAACTATCATTGTCATCCAATGAATCATTATCTTATTTTATGTATAGGCCTTTCCTATTTTTGAAGAAGTGTTTCTTCTCAAAATAGTGGGGTTTCATATTTTTAATATCCTCTTCTTACTCAGAGTTATCCTTTTTTTAATAAGGTAATTTAGTATTAGAATGCCCTACTTTACCATAGTTAAATCATTAAAAGGGTAACTTACATTTTTACTTTCTAGACCCTCTTCTTAGTCTTTTGAAAAAGTTGGCTTTTTCTTCATTAGTGTCCTCAAATCTAGATGTAGGTGTTTTTGCCTTTACTATTTTGGATACTTTAAATACAACTTCTCTATTGAAGGTATCTATTTCTTCCATTCTCATATCATAGGCTATGAATGTTCCATTTAACTCATCAACAATGAGTTTATCTAGATCTCTTACTTCCTCTATTGTAAAGATTTTTGAGTCATACCTTAATGGTAGAGATCTTAGGACCTTTTTGATAATGACTAGATATTTCATCTCTTCTCCAAGGCATCTAATTGTAATGATTATTTCATCTAATATAAATGGGTAATCTACAATTTTTTCTTCTTCATTCATTTTAAGGCTCTCAAACTTACCTTTGAATGTTTTTAGCTTGGCATGCTTTACCTTGTCATCACCTTTATAGATTCTCTTTAATTTATTTTAGATGTCTTATACATTTTTACAATGCATAACTTTGACAAAATCTAAATTAGACAATCCACAAAGGATATCATTCCTTACCTTAGCATTGCTTTCATATGCCTTTTTTGAAGACTGATTAGTAGGAGTTATAGCAGGGGATGTATATCTATTTACAACAAACATCCATACATCAAACCCTGATGAAGATAAATATGCTTCCATTATAATGCTCCAAAATTCATAGTTTAATCCATCAAAGAGAGGTGCTTTGTTTGAGGAAAATCCTTCTTGACTAGCCATCTATGTTCACTATCCAAGATCTACTTGAGCTGATTAAGCTTCTTCTAAGGAACCAAGGCTCGGATACTAATTATTAGAATATAAATATCTACTAAGAGGGGGCTGAAATATTAGACTAACTAATTTAGTCCTTGTTAAAACTTTTAATGCAAACTAAAAATATATGTAGAGATCACATACACACAAATATGCATAACACTAGAGATACCATGGAAAACCCAATATGGGAAAAACCACCATGAGAATAACTACTAGAATCTAATATTATAAACCAACCTTATAATCAAAAACCTCATTGGTTACAATGTTTAAGGTCATTTACCCTAAGGAGACACCAATCCCCTAATTTAATATCACCTACTCTAAGGAAGCACCAACTCCCTAACTGAGCACCAACTCAGCTCTTCTGATGGCACCTACCAATCAAATATATATTATGGAGATACAACTCCAAATTATAAATTTGATTCATAAATGAATCTAATTTAATTATTTATTATAATTTTATTTTATAACTGCTCATGCTTTACATATCTTTCTATTCTCTTCTCTTCTATTTTCTTCTCTTCTCTTCTCTTCTCTTCTCTTCTCTTCTATTTTCTTCTCTTCTCTTCTATTTTCTTATCTTCTCTTCTATTCTCTTATCTTCTCTTCTCTTCTCTTCTCTTATCTCCTCTTATTTTCTCTACCCTTCTATCTATATGTCTCTATATTTATCTATTTGACACAATTCAATAACACTAGTAGTTTTTTGACTATATTATAAATGACATATATATAAGCATTTGATCTAGGTTTTGCTTCTTCTCTATGTTCACACTTGGTCTATAATATATCACACTCATGTAGGTTTCTTACTTCATGAATTCATGCTCCACCACAATAATTATTTATCTTATTCTATATTTAGCATATACTCAACTTTGGTTTTAATGCACATGCCATGTTACACAATTTAGATTGATCATAATGATCTATATCATTGTATGTGTTGTATTTTGCATCTTTTCTACATGTTCCTCCACTTGACCATTAGGATGAACAAACCTTTGAGTATTGACCATTGATATTAAGTTTTATTCCATGATCTAATGATCCACATTCAATTTTCTCAACTTTAAAATGTATCTATTAGATCAAGTTTTGATAGGCTCATCCTCTTCATTGGATCCTTGTATGCTTTTGGGCTTTAATGTTCTTAATTTAAAATGCATATTTTAGATATTTTGATCTGAGCTCACATGTGCCATTATATCTCTAAAGTTTCATGAACTTTACCTCTATCTAACATTAAACCTTAAGCTCTTAATCTCATCTTGTTGCTTCTTGAGTCTTTGTAATGAATACGCTCCATCAATCTCATCAAACTAGCTCAGTCTTTAACTCAACTTGTGTCATTAAATATCGAGCACTTAATCCCATCAATTCCACTCACTCTATTAGATCTTCATTTCATGATCACATGCTCACTATTTAATCTTATAACAAGCTCAAACTTTATCTCTAATAAGATCCCATGAATGTGACACTTGGCACCCTCACGTGCCTTTTGTACCTTTGCTATTAGTTCTCGCTATCAAGATACTTAGCATTCCTATATTTAATCATAAGTGTTTTTGACAAATTGACTTTTTTTATGCTTAATTAGATCTTCAAATTAAGATTAAGTGCTAACTATTGATTGAGTTGTGATAAATATTAAGTCTAAAACTTAGTAAATATAAAGTCTTAGAACATCTACTCGAGCTGGTAATTACTAGGTCGAAGGGGATAGTTGCACAATGACAAGGAAGGCTTAAGTTAAAACTTAAGTAACCACTTCTCATTTATAGCCACTCAACATAAAAATAGAACATTCTTTTGAATGTCATGGCTTAAACCCTTAGGTTTTAACTAAGACACTTTGATATGGCTGAGAGCTAAAATAAATCATTATTGAGCTCATTTTCTTCATCTAAACTTGTGGACCATATATTTAATATGCACTCAAAAAACCCATAACAATTGTTTAATCAATTACTCTTCAATTGGTCCAGAAATGGTCTCTATAAAATCATCACATCTTTACACTATGTAATTGTAAAACATGCTCTTCTTTCCATCAATCTTTTCTAATCCTTTAACATCAATGATATCCATAATGCCCCTTTTTACATAAATGACAATCATATGTCCAACAACATATACTTGGTTTAAATGAGTTTGCATTTGGGACTACATTTATATAATTAACTGAGTTTGTCAAATTTTAATAAGTCTTGGTTTTCCCTAAAAAATTTGGCATTGCATTAAAATTTCACTTTTAAACCATTTTTCCTTATATTTATGCAAATTATCTGATTGTATTAGAGTTTTTATATGATTTCCTTACCAACTTTGGTCTATTTATACCTTGAAATTTTTGTTGGCTAAATGTCTACATGGTTTTATCTTGGGACATAGTTTCTTCCTTTAAATTTGACTACATTAACTATGAACTTAGCAAATGAAGTAGTTTTTATCCACTAAATTCGATCCATTCCTATTTATTTTGGGAATTAAGATGACTAATTCTAATTCTTTGCATTATTTCATTTCTATACTTATTAATTTTTCACTTAATGGGTTATAAGCTTTAATCTTAACAATTGATTTTTCTTACTTGTTTACTCACCTATATTTTACTTTTATTTTGACTTTTAGCTTAGTCATTTTCATTTGAATTTGAAAACTAATGGCTATTTATATTTCTTGTAGGCCTCAAACAAGTGAAATATTAACACTAGTTGCATTATCACTCCCTAATAAGCTTTTAGGATAGTCTATTTTTATAGGTCCATAATCCCTTAGGTGAGTGGGATGATTACATGTGTCATGATCCCACTTCTCCACTTTATCAAGCACTATGATATTTTATCTTAGGTCTCTAAACCCCTAGATTCACAAGATGATGCCACATGGTGAAATCATGTGTCTTTGTAGTCTCAAGATAGTTAGAGCACTTTGGACTTAAGAGTGATGGCTGTAGGTAATAAAGATGTTTCCATGTGGCATGATCTAGTTTGTTCATGTCTTTGGATAGCCCATGCATATTAAACACATTACCGACCTCCTAGATACTAGAGATGATTCCATTTGTCATGGTCTTGGGCCCCATTACAACTAGTACCTCTTAGTTTTTGAGCCAAGGCTCATGACCTCCCAAATGAATGAGATCACACCACATGGAGATATCTTGTTGTATCTTGGTTTAAGGATAGTCAATAAATGTTAAAGCCCAAATTGAGCCCCAAATTAACTTAGAGATGCCACATGACATGACCATGCCAATTAGAAGATATGATACCATCATAATTAGCATTATATGAAATTAAATGTAATGGTCATCTCACCCATCAAAGTCATCAAACTTAAAAATGGAATTAGATATTTGATATCTACTTATCCATATAAAAGGTTTTATTTCTATATATTTTTCTTATTTTAGTCTATTATTACTTCTTTTTGGGTTTTTTGATTGAATATTTATCATGTTTCATCTTTTGAATTGGTCACCTTTACAAATTTTGGACTAATTTGGATATAGTTTTTTGTAGGCCCTAGGCCCTTGGATGAACACAATAGAGAGGCATGTCTATATTTAACATCCTCACTTCATTTAGGCTTCTAAATCATCAAGATAGTGACCCTCAACTTCTATGTAAATGGGATGTTGATATGTGGAATTATCCTATCTCCAAAATCCTTTAGATGGTACATATTTATACATGCCTTTGTGAGGCTCTAGGTGAGTGAATTATTGACTAGTGTCATGATCTTGTACCATCATATACATAAAAGAAATTAGTATAGTTAGATGCTCAATTACACAGTAGATAAATGAAAAGCTACCATGTGGCATAATCCCTCTAGAAGGCCTACATGTATACATCTTAGTTGATAATATATGAGCCTAAATTTGATATTTTTTTTGCCTATCAAAATCATCACACCTAAAAATAAATTTGAATGTTTGTGAATTATTTAGTGATTTTTGGTGTTTCTTCTATGTAGTTTCCTTAAAAATTTAGTCCCTTTTACTCCATTCCAATTTATTTGACTAATTATGTATGTTTTTTATCTTTGTAAATTAGTCATTTTATCTTCAATTGGACTAAATTGGTTGAGGTTTTGATTAAGATAGGTAGCTTTATTTGCTAAATCTATTTGATATTGGTCTATTTTAATTTTGTTTTGGATTATAGGGGTTATTATTTTTACTTTTTGATCTTATACCTTAATTAATTTTTACTATATAATGGACTAATTTGGTAAAAGGGATGTTATTTTGGGTTTTTACTTAGTCGTTTATGTTTTAAAATCTAAAAATCATAATGGCTCATTTTTTTGTAGGTCCTTAGCCTCCCAAATGAATGAGATGTAGCCACATGTCAATATTTCACCACCCCATGGCTCTTGACCCTTTTAGTCCTCATTATAACTCTTTCAAGGCCCAAATAAGCAACATGTGGTCATGTGTCTAGATCTAGTTCCCCCTTCTTGATTATGACATATTGGTCTTTGAGCTTAGGTCTCAAGGCCCCAGATGAGCAAGATGATGACATGTGTGAAATCTTGATTTTTTAGCCCTAAGATAGTTCATGTACATTAAATATGAAATCAAGCCCTTGGGTGACCAATATAGTACCACTTATAAGGATATTAGAGCCCCACATCAATCAAGACATAGTCAAGTATAATTAATCTCTCATGTGAATGAGATGATGCCACATGTAAAATATCATCTCACCAAATAAAATAAGTAGCATGTCCATCTAAATAACCTAGCCTATCCTTAGATGAGCATGAAGTCATAATGTGGCATGATCCTACCAACAAGGTTACATGTTGACATCCTCATCAATTATATATATGCTTGAGTTTGATATTTATTTTACCCATCAAAGTCTGTAGGTAGACTTAAGCAAATTTATATTTCAAGTTATCATATGAAAAGATCATATTTCCCTATGCCCTTTAGATAGTCGTAATAGTTTGAACAAGCAATAAATGAGGCCACATGTCATGATCTTAGGACTCTAGAGCATTCAGGGCATATAGAACATTGAAATAGGACCAAAAATATTTAGGTTAGTGAGATCACACCACATAGTGAGATCTCACTACATTAGATCCAAGGACAAGTTAGAGGACATGGAATCCTTATCCAAGCTTTAGAATAGCAAGAAGTTATACATAATAAGGTCTTGAGATATGGATATCATGTTGACTTATTTATGTAGTGAGAAGCTACCACATTTCATGAACTTCTTAAGGAAGATACATGGGCTTCTATAATAATAATCATATCTTGGATTTGATGGTTGTCCCAAACTATTAATATCAAAAAATTGGGCTATGGGTCTAATTAGATTAAGATAATAAGGTGATAACTTATATTTTATTAGTAAAGGGATCATGATAGGTATTTAGGTGGTGTCTTGGATAAAATAATGACACATGCATTAGGATAAATAGTGTACCATAAAGGAAAAATATACCTTGGTGAGGTGTAGTCTCCAATTGCATGAGATGTGGCCAACTAGCAATCAAAAAAATCCCAAAAATGTTCCACTATGCAAAATTCAATTGTATTTCAATCAACATAGCCATTGGTACTTATATAATGGTTATAATCAAACCTAAGTTGGTCTCAGGTGGACCCATATTATTGAGCTACTATAACTACCCATTTATAGGCCGAGATTAGGGACCCATTGGACAAAGTGTCTATTTAAGACTAGTTCTTAGTTGTAAGAAAGGGTTATTTCATTTAGATTTAAAAGATATAATAGAAGGACCAAACCCTTTTTTCATTACATTTTCTTGAATTATTAGTGCATTTTATTATGAGATAGGTTGTTTTGAGACATTTTTGTTGTTTTAACTAAGAAGGGTGAAACCCAAACATTATTATTTTCATGCAATATATTTAAATTGAAAGGTTATGAGGCTAATGTTCATAATTTTCACATTCATATGGTAATTTTTTTCCTTTTTATTTATATTTTAAGTTTTCCTCAGACCTTAACACCATCTTTGTTCATGACTATGTGAATAATAGTCAGAAAAAAGAGTGGTTTCATGGGATTTATCTAACTAAATGAACTTGATTTGTCTACATTGTAATATAGGATCATTTCTCTTTCTCTCTACCCTTCATATTCTAATTTGTTTCTAACTGATTAGTCTAGATTTATAATATCTCATTCACAATCAATGCTTACACATTTCATGTGGATTTCATGTCCCCCACTTGTCTCTTTTAAAACATTGGTGAATCTAACATATTAAAGTCAAGTTATACTCAGTAAGGATTTCATTGAAAAATCTACATGAGCTAATTCTTTCCTAGTTTAAGTTTCTTTTACAAGTATCAGAGTGCATTCTAAGTAGGCACCTTGTATGGAACAACTAGCATCAACCAACTAAGGTATATACTTCACCATGACCTGGTAAACAAAGACCTTGGGGAAGTTTCTACCAAGCCTGCTTCCTTTCAAGAGAGGTGAAAGGGGGTATCCTCACTAGTTAAGCCTTATCTCTTTCTACCTGCATGTTAATGTTTTTGAAAATGCACATCAACAACTTGGAATGTAGTTGTAACCCTTTTTGGTCCCAATGGCACATATAATGTTCTTTGGCCAATTGGATGGTTGCATGAATTATCAAATCCTTTTATATGCATGTCCTATTTTTGAAGAAGATTTGTCCTGATACCCATGGTGGTTAATAATTATGTACCACAAATATTTAGACTAAGTATGTTATCAACTAGCACCCTTTTTATTCCATTGTTATACATACTCACATATATGAATAAAGGCAAATCTTGGTTAATAAGATATTTTGATGGTAAATATTTTGGATCCAAGGTAATGTATTTTGCATTATTTTTTAGATCTTGCATAATATCTATAAATTAGGTGAGTTTTATATCATTTGGTACCTATGTTGTTTGAAATGCTTCATATAAGATATCTTTATAGATAGTAGATTATATTAGAAGATTGAACATTAAAATACTAGCATGTGTATTAATGAATTTAACAATAAGGTCATATCCTTTATTTTTTATTATCACTTTAAGATTAAGAGGAATCTATTGTATATTAATAGGCGGTAGTATGTGTTATGCACCCTTACCTATTTATGTAGTGATAGTGTAAACCACATAATTTAATATAAGCCATGGGCAAATAATGGGAGTGGGATGGTAGTTATCACTCTAATAGTATTTAGGAGGATAAAAGGGTTGGGATTGTGCATGTTACCATCTATAAATTGGATCTATATTATTATAATAAGAGTTGTAAAGAGAAATTAACATTTGATCTTTTGAAAACAACTCTCTTTATAGATGATGGATTTACTTATTCTGTTGGATGATATATTTGATGGATTTACTTATTCTGTTGGATGATATATTTGATGGATTTATAATAACAAACAATGACTATCATTATGTATTATATAATGAATTAACCAATATATTAATCTATATTAAACATGATTTTGGAAAATAAATCTATGATTGTTAGGTGTTTAATATTTTGGAATCAAAATTTAGGAAAATAATAAATCAAGAAACCCCAAGTCAATATAAGGTTTTGATAACAAGAGTCAAGTTCATTAAATGTTTAACCCTAAATTAATAAATGGGGTATAGGGTTAAGAAATATAGAATTAATTATAACATAAGGGTTATAAACTAATATATATTAGGCCAAGTAATAGCAAAAGCAAATAAACAATATTCTAAATTTATACATTTGAGATTCCTAAAGATACTAAAGCACAACTATTGAAAGATATTATAATTTATTTTAAACTTTTAGGACTTATATGGTGTAAATCCTATTTTTTTAAAGGGTTGAATATAATAATAATCTAGAATGAAAAGTGGAAATAACTGATTTGAGAATCCTTTCCCAAAATAGCAAGAATAGAGAGAAAGAGTACTTATATGAAATAAAATAGGTATTTATGTGGACTAGGAAGCTAAAATAGGCTAGAAAAATGAGAAGACACATTCTATTCTATGACTATAGTAAAAATTTACTCTCAAATAATAGTGCCCTTATGTGGACAGTAGCACCATGTGGTGCTAGTGTCCAATTATGGTGTTAGTGTCCATCTTAGAGGAGTTATATGGAACTTTCAGGGAACTTGTAGGAGGTTCTAGAGTACTTGTAAGTGGTTGTGTCTTTTGAGATCTCACTTGTGTCACTATTTTAGCTAAATATATTCTAGAAACCTAATGAGTACTTACACACATAAAACAACAACTATATAAAATGTAAAGGGAAGGGAAAAACTAGGTTGTGGGATATTATGATTACATAGAGTAGAACCTGTATTGTCCTAACCATTGCCTACATTAGCCCCAAGACTATGGGTCTTAGATCACATGTATTTATCCCTTAGTAAATTTGCATAATCAGTACATGTGGTATATTATAATGACTTTCACTTAGTCCCTTCTTTGATCAAGCATGCAATGTCTAGATGGGATAGTTGAGTAGTATGCATAGTATTGAATTGTATTATTGATTATTTTTTTGTAATTATTTGAAAAAATAGTAAGTGTTAGATATAAAATGCCTTGTGAGTCTCTTTATATAAAAGGAACTTTGATTTAAATATAATAAATTGTTTTTGGCTAACAAGTCATAAAATAGGGATAAAAACATAAGAAAAGGCTCAAGGTAGGGTTAAGATCTAAACATAGGATAAAATGATTGTCAAACACTAGAGTCATAATTCAACACTAGCACCACATGGAACTACTATCTTGAAAATGGTGATAGTGTCCTAAGGCCTAAAAATAGAGCTAAGACCAAACAAGACAAGTTAAGGGCCCATGTGACTAGGAGGGGCTAACTTAGGACCATTAGGGGTACAATAAATAGGGAAGATAAAACATAAGAAATATCAAAATACCCAAAATGACCATATGAACTAGGATTGTATTCATGACTGAGACCTTCATGTGAAAGAGAAACAAAAGACATAATACTTGTGGTTGTTTGACCAAATTAGGGTGTATACATTCTCCCCCTTTTATTATAGTAATGTAATGAAATGAAATTACTAGATTAAAAGAAAAAGAATATGTACTTTTAATTACCTATGTGGATGTGTTCTAGACCTAACTCACTTATTGGCCATAGAAGTGGCTATGACATGGAGTGAAATATTTGAAGAGGAAATCCATAATATGTATGTTATTTGTACTAAATCTAAGTAGTGAACTAAATCATAAGGAATAAAACCCTATTTTTCCCCATCTTGATATTTAGATTGAATCTAAGTATGTAAATAGAATATGTGGAGAAATAAGACTTGCTTGTACCCACTCTAATATATGAAATAAACATGAGCATGTAAACTAAATGTGTGCAAAAAAAATGCATGCTTTCCCCCATTCTAATGTGTGTACGAAATCTGAGTCTATAAACTAGGTAAAGTGGAAGTTTATGGATCAGTCATTGTAGATGGTCATGTGACCCAAACTGGTGAAATCCTAGTGACATCTTGATGATGATACTAAGTATAACATGTTAATCTAAAAATAAAGATCAAGGATGTGTGTTCTACATCATTCCCTAGATCTTAATATCTAAGTAATGTATTTGTGTATCCAAACATCTATATATCTAAGTTAACACATATATTTGAGTCAAACTATATAATTATGTGAACCTATATATTTAAGTAAAACTATATATCTACATGAACCTATGTATTTGAATAAATGTATACCTATGTAGACTTTTGTGTCTGAATATATATACTTAAGTGAACCTGTGTATCTAAATAGTTATACATGAGTGAACATGTGTGTTTGAACATTTATATTTAAGTAGACTTGTGCATCTAAATAGTTATATCTAAATGAACCTATGTGTCTAAATATGTGTATTTTAGTAGACCTATGTGTTTTAATAGTTATGTTTGAGTGAACTTGTGTGTCTAAATATTTGTATTTGAGTAAACCTATGTACTTGAATAGATATATCTGAGTGAACCTGTGTGTTTAAATGTGTGCATGTCTGAAGTAATTTATGCATATTTCCCCATATTTTAGTGAGAGAGATGATATTTAGATAAGGGTGTCTAAAAAAAAGTGGTGATGATTAGATGTGCCAATGTTAATTAGCAAGTGTGATTTTATTTTAAGTTTAAATAATTTGTTTATTGTGATGGAGTTGATTATTGAAATTGGTAATGGGATATATGTTTTGTTGATATTGAGTTTATTATGGTAATATCATTTTTGTTTTTTTTAATAATTAAATGTTATCAAGATATTGGCATAAATAATATAGGGTGAGGCACATTAATTTCAAGTCCCACATGAAAGAAATAGATCACAAATTAGAGTTACAGTTCTCTAGATATCATATCAGAAATAAGTTGGTATTAGTTGGTGAAACTAGCATGCAATGTTAACCTTAGTAAGGTGGAATTTGATAAATGTGACTTAAATAGTTTATTTGATTAATTTTATAATTTAATTGAATCATTTGTGTTGATAGTTATTGCTTATCTAATCTAGAGAATATGCTAAAGAGACAAGGAGTGACTTTAACCCAATATAAGGAGGTGGTGGTGCTTATCCAGGATGGGGAGGTAGTTACCATAGTAAAGAGGCCATACTTTTTCTTATTGTATTCATTTGTAATGAATTTTTTCTATTTTTATTAAAAATTTGGTATTTTAGGTCCTATTTTTGAAATGTGGTGCTTTTGTTTTGATATTAGTGATAATGTCTTATATGCAGTGCTAGTGTCCAATATACCTAGTTTGTGACGATTATTATTATTTATTGGTTTTTGATGCTTTTTGTTGTCTATTGATCTTATAATTTACATTTCTAATTTTATATTTATTTTTATTCTTACAAGTTGATGCATGTATGAGATATTTTTGGGTTGGCTAGATGATGGAGACCTTACGGGGTCTACCCCTGACAAACACCGAGATGGTAATGCTAGAGACAGTAGGTCTAACTCGTATGGAATCCCTAAATTCAATGCCCTAATATAAACATTTGATGAATACACTATGTGAGAGGTAGAATGAAAATACCTTCACATTCTAGATACCTAATAAGGAGATGCATATTACCTTAGAGGATGTGTATAAGATCTTGTGGTTACCTATTAGTGGGTAGAGAATCATATTATAGGAGGATACTGGTGATTAGGACATACAATGAGATTCTAGGTATTTTTCTACTATATATTTAGGGACTTATTATATAAGGAGCCATAATGATATATTATTATCATTAATTATCATGATAGATGTTCTACAATTTCAAATTTTCTTATTGATATTGTTGGCTTATTTTATGGCAGTATATGGGAGTGGGGTATTGATCTCCTATAAGATGCATGAGATAGTGTAGGACATAGAGGAACATGGTACCGTATACTCATGGGGTCACACTATGTTAACCCACATATATTAGCATTTATATCATTTTATACATGAGATGTGTGGTAGAGGTATTAGATCATCCACACTAATACACTATTGGACATATGAGCATATAGCAGTGAGTAGATAAACATTATCACTACAAGGTTATTGGTCCCACCATGATTCATTTGTAGAGAAGTGGACTAGGATGATCCACATGTCTAAGAGGAGCATGATGTAGTGTCATCATGTGCTAGATAGTTTGACAAATGGAGACATTATTTGGAGGCCTTATAGGGGCTATAAAGGATGGCCTAAGGATGGTGCTTAGCTAAGATGATTTCATGTGAATTATTTGATTCATGACTATTATGTTAATGTATATGAGAAATTATAGCATGAGTGGGTGACATGATAGTTAGGCATTACTCAAGATGTGTCCCTAGTTCAAATGGTATGGTTGAGGAGTTCTTAGGCTCTAATGAGGCCAATTAGTACACATAGGCCATCAACTATGGAGTTATCCCCATTTATGTTAATAGAGAAAGATATAGTGATTAGCATACCATATGTGGATGATGTAGAGTCATTGATGCCTATACATACTGGTAGATAGATCATAAATGGGAACCTCTATTTTTAAGAGGTGGGATTATTATAGAGGATGTATTGGATGTAGATCCCCTTAAGGCTATTGATGGTAATTTGTTAGTGTATGTTTGTAGATTTTGTGTATTTGATTGCTTTTATATTTGGTTAGGAATATTATTCATTGCATGGGTATGTGTAGGTTTAGATGATGATGAATATTGGAATAATACCATCAATTATGTGTTCCACATACTGACATGGAATATTATTGATGATGCCATAAAGGATGGATTAGTTGAGAGGGCCATCATTATTGCTGGTGTTCATGCCCATTTATTCAATTGAGCTATGATAGCTACTAAATTATATAGATTTACAACTATGGATAGAAATGTGGCATTCATATATTTATATAAATGAACCATGACCACACTTGATGCTCTTTGTGGGGCTAGTATTTAGATAGTCTATGACTACATACATCTGTAGTGAGAGCATGTGGAGTGTATGCTAAATTGGGTATGTATTGTCAGATATATAGTAGATGTAGTCATCGATCAAGGTCATAGAGGGAGAGTGGAGCCTCTATTTATAGTATGGATATGTCTGAGAGTGAGAGTGAGGGAGTTAATCCTAGTGTCCATGTTCATATTATTTAGTGATGTACTATATTTTTATTTAAACTACATTCTAAGTTATATATATGGATGTTCATTGTTATATTGGCACTGTGTATATTGGTATCTTTATTTTGTTGTATTATGCATGTTTACATGTGTTTAATTATTTTGATTGTGTTAAATGGTGATATTGGTTTATGGTATTTGTCTTAATAATGGTAATGATTTTTTAATTTGTTACAAATGCTTAATTAGATAGGTATAGTGGACTAGGAATGTTATTTGTTGGTATAATTTTTAAAGTGTTACATAATATATCTACATGTAGATCATGTGATTTTAGTATGCACTATCTAAACTTAGATGGCATGGTGAACCAATGACCATACTGCTCATGTTGTATAAATATATAATTAGACTCTATAACTGAAACTACATGTAATAGATTGTTAGTAGCTAGTTGTGTAGACTTTATAGCAAAGAGATTGATTGGCTATTGTGTTAAAACTATAATCTAAGCTCTATGATCTCTACAAAATATCTTGATTGGTTTTTGGACTATGTTCTAATTTTTGTGATCTCTTTCAAATATATTGATCAGTGGTCAAACTGAGACTATACTCTAATCTTTGTGATTATTTTCAAATATCTTGATTGATGTGTATAATAATGTTACGATTTGACCTATGTGATTATTTCCAAATATCTTGATTGGTGTGTGAACTAATGATGTACTTTGATCTCTAGAATTATTTCCAAATATATTGATTAGTGTGAAAACTAATGTTGTGCTCTAATCCCTATGATGATTTCCAAATATCTTGATTGGTGTGAAAATTAAGGCTATTCTTTGATCTCTATATCTTTATTAGTGTACAAACTAATGTTGTGCTCTAATATTTATTAATTGGTTTCCATCTCTATTAAATATATGGTGCATGAGATCACTCATAAATAGTTTTCCTATAAACCACATGGCTCATATGATGAGTAACCAATGGCTCCTCAAATGGAACGTCCTGGGATAACTTTATCATAGAGGAGTGTGATCTAGGAGACTATGGAAACTAAGGTCTCAATGCCCCTTATGTTAATGTTATAATGCCTCAAATAACATATTGGTCAATGTGGTCTCAGAGTGCATAATAATGATTATCTAAATGTCCATTTATCTTATGAAAATTTCAATATGGAATATTTTGTACCTTGTGAAAATGATGTGATGGATGATGATTAGTAGGAGGAAGTGTGATCATTTCCTTATCTAATAATGTAATCAAGATGTCATGAGGCCTATCCCTGTCTAAGAATTTTATAACCCCTCTATGTATGTATTATGCTCTACTAACTATAAGAAGTACATTTTGAAGTGGCTCTTTTCCTTTGTTTAGTATTTTTATCAGTTGTTTCTATTTCAATGGTTTCTTAATCAAAAGTAGAGTAGGTTATTATACCAAGTTAGATGATTGTGGCTATAAGAAACCTACATTTACGTCTACCTTTGAATGTGTAACCTCTAGTCCCAATTATACCTCTAATGTTATAGCTACATTACATAGACGCTAGAATGAATTGGATATCTAATATAATAATTTATCCTTAAGAGGAAAAATGAGGCCTCTAGAAAATATGTATTATACCTCTAAATCCATCAACTAGTAAATCAATAGATGAAAACATGATTTTAATCTTAGAATGTATTCATTTGTTGGTTTTGTATCACCCTAGTGTAATGAAGGCAACCTCTCATGTGTGACTTGAGGTCCCTTATTCTATATGTAGTGTTGAGAAATATTGCTTTTAAATCATGATATGTATGTAGTGACCCACTAGGGATTGCATGTTGAAACTAATTTAGTACTTCCCCATCTAGGGATCTTGGAAATAATTATAGTAGAGTCAAAGTTTTGGTGACATGTGCCATGTCTTTCTCATAAACCTAAAGGTGCAAGTTTGGGTCTCCATGCCCATAAAATGTAGGTAACATTGATATCTAAAATTTGGGTAGAAATGTTGTAGTGAATATTTTTCATGGAATAGAGTTGTCATGGATAACATTGTAATCATCCCAAGATTGGTATGTTTTATTATCTAATGTGAGATGGTGTACCTTTTGTTTCAAAGTACCCATGACATGAATCAATAAAATTACCACTTGTAAAGGTATATTATCATCATTAAAGGGTTCATTTAACTTTTGAATTTTTTAATTTATCTTAGACATGGTATATTACATTGGGAAAATGTTTTATGGAGGATTAGTTTGTTCTCTATAACCTTTGAAGGTGTGATATCTAGGACCTAGTCAGAGGGAAATGATTTATCACCCTTATTTAGGTTAGGTTGAGAAACCAATTCTATTGTAGTAATGGGGTTGAGAGAGATTTGTTGGCATCTCTTATTTTTTTAATTTGAAAATAATCATCACATGCTAATGGATTATAAAGTAATTTATTATCATGTGAATGTAAGTTATATAAACTATGAACATAATAATAAGTGTGTGTGTGTGTGTGTGTGTGTGTGTGTGTGTGTGTGTGTGTGTGTGTGTGTGTGTGTGTGTGTGTGTGTGTGTGTGTGTGTGTGTGTGTGTGTGTGTGTGTACATGTGACTTAGCATTTTTTTAAACAAGAGAAATAGGTGAAGTAGGATAACTATAAAGTGTAGACTCCATTTCATATTCATCATAATCATAGTAATCATCGTTATCCCAAGGTTTATCAAATTTAAATTTTAATTCACTTATATAAGTAAGAGTAGAACAAGTATATTTCACATGCTCACTAAGAGATAGAGTAACAAAAAATTAAATTTTTACTACTATGAAATGTGTCATCATGTGTGGGTGTAATGTAATGTATTTCTTCACTAGCTATGTGGGTAATGCATAAATGAGTACTACTTTCCATTTTGGAGTCAAGGTTAGAATAAGTAGCAATCATTTTTTTATTGCACATATTATGACATGTAGGAAAAGAGTTAGAGACATTTACATTGTCAATATGTTGCAAAGAATCATTGCATTAAGCTTGGAATGTAAAATAAGGTGATAAAATAATTTTTTCTACCTTATTTTTTTCATTGGTAAAAGGTGTAATATCATTTGTACATGATTTTTTTAATTTAACCGAGAAGGGTAAAGAAGATACATTTTTCTTGTTTGCTTTACTTGAATCATGAAAAAGTGGATTTCATGTATTGCATTTATATTGATTTAATTTGAATAAGGAAGTAGCAAAATTACTTGAAAAGTAAGGATCACTTGGAACAAATCTCTATCAATAAGAGGTTCTTTTGGCATTATATTATTAGTTTGATTTTGAGGTATAAGAGAAGAAGGAGAGGAAAGAGAAAATGTATTTAATATATCATCATTTACATTTTCATTATCATAATCATAGCAATACTCATATACATCATTATAAAAAAGTCATAATTATCATTATAAATGAAATAATTATCATTTTAATGTATAATATTGAAAATTTATTTATTAATTATTATAAATATGATAAAAATTCATCAATTTATCAATTGGGTGAGGGATAGGAGATTTCTTAGATGCCATTTTAAAGTTATCAAAAAAGATAATGTAAATAATGAATAGAAAGCACACAAGAGGTAAAATGTAATCTAACATAAGTGAATGTGCAATGATGAGAAATGTTTAACCCAATGTGTATAAGAAATTAGGATTGTAAGTGAAACCCTAATTTCTAGTATATGGATGTATAGGAACTTAGTATGTGGATCTAGGGTTTAAATGAGGGTTGTTTTGTAAAAATTTAAATTACTTTAAATTAATGAAAACCTAATATAAGATGAATTTTAATGATCTAGGAGGTACCAAAAATTAGGAAAAATATAAGTATGTAACCCTAATTTAGTGCACAAAAATTAGAAGGTAAACCTTAGGAAAAACTAGGGTTTTAGGCACTATTCAAAGTAAGTCAAGTTCACCAAATGTTTTAACCTTTTAGGGATTATATGGTGTAAATCTTATGTTTTTAAAAGGCTAAGTATAACAATAATATTAATGAAAATTAAAAATAACTAATTTGACAAACCTTTCCAAAAATAAGAAGAATAGAGAGAAATAGTACTTATCTAGAATAAAATAGGTATTTCTATGGATTAGGAGGTTAAAATAGGCCAGATAAATAGGCAGACACCTTTTATTCTATGAGTATAGTTGAAATATGGTCTTAGATAGTAGTGCCCTTATGTGGGCAATAGTGTCATGTGGTGTTAGTGTCTAATTATGGCACTAATGTCCCCCTTAGAAGAGCTATATGGAAATTTCAAGGAAATTGTGAGAGGTTCTAAGAGACCTATAGGTGGTTTTGTGTCTTCTAGAATCTCACCTATGTCACTATTTTAGATAAATATCTTCCAAAATGAATACCTACACACATGAAACAACAACCAAATAAAATGCAAAAGGAAGGGAAAAAATGGGTTGTGAGATATTACGATCACGTGGAGAAGAACCCCTATTATAATAGATACTACCTACATTAACCCAAAGGTTAAGGGTCTCAAATCACATGTAGTTATCCCTTAGAGAATTTACATAATCAACATGCATAGTATGCTAAAATGACTTTTTCTTAGGCCCTTATTTGATCAAGCATGCAATATCTAGATTTGATAGCTGAGTAGTATGTAGAGTAGTGAACTATATTACTGATTGGTTTTATGTAATTATGTGCCAAAATAGTAAGTGTTAGATTTAAAATTCCATATGAGGATATTTATATAGAAGGAACTTTGATTTGAATATAAGAGCTTATTCATTGGCCAACAAGTCATAAAAGAGGGATAAAAAATAAAAAAGGCTCCAGATATGGTTAGAACCCAAACACATGAGAAAATGACCATCAAATAATAGATACATAATTGGACACTAGTGTCACATGGTGATATTATCCTTAAAATGGTGTTAGTGTCTTGAGGCCTAAAAATAGAGTTAAAACCAAGCAGGATAGGCTAGAGGCCCCTGTGACTGGGAGGGGGTGACTTAGGACCACTGAGGGTAAAAAAAATAGGGAATTTAAGACATAAAAAAGATCAAAAAACCTAAAATGACCATGTGAACAAGGATTGTATTCATCACTAATACATTCATGTGAAAGAACAAAAAAAGACATAATACTTGTGGTTGCTTGACCGAAGTAGGGTAAATACATAATTAATAAAAAATAATGGTACTTAGCTATTTTTCTATGTAAAAGTAGATCTAAACTAGAAACATGTGTAAAATATGTAGGATCAATATTCAAGATCATTCATAAAATTCTATAAATTATATTTGTATGGTTTCAAACACTGCCATTAGATCTAGACACTACTATCAATGTTAGTTTCTAACTGTGATGTAGGTGTCTGCTATGGAATAATTACTAAATATGGATACAACCAGCTTTAATATTATAAGTTTTTTGTCACCTTTATACTAATGTATTAAAATATGGGAAACATTTTATCACTCTACATTGATTAATCAAACCCCATTTCTTCACTCTGCCCTTGGAATGAGTTTGTTGAAAAATGGGTTAATGGCCTCATGGTGTCAATCTACCCCAAAAACCCCTCTAGTAATGGGTTCTACCTACACAGCCAATACTATATGGAGGGCCTCAGACTTATGTAGTTCTCCCCTATGTGTGGAAAATTATGTCTACAAGGGTGAAATATACTATATAAAAATGCATACAGTGATCTAGCTTGTAATTCGACAAATATCACTCATGGTCTACTCTTTGAATGATTTAGACTTGTGATATTATTTTTCCTATGCTTAATATGAAAATAAGGATGAATTGGGTAGAGTGATTATGCAGTTGATAGATTTATCTTTGGTAAGTGTTTTCTTGGTATTTACTAGATGAGGAATGAGAAGTGTTACACTTGTATTTATACCACATGGTAAGGATCAATAAGATAATTAGGCCAACCCATGGGTTTTAATTTTTTAATTTGGATTAATTTTGGGTATTGGACACTATAGAATGGTTTGGACACTACCCTTAGTGGTAATGTCCCTCTGTGGTTGGTAGTGTCTATAAGGCTAAAAAATATGTATGGATGTAAAACTACTAGTGATTGATGTTTATCAACTTTTAATCTTTTTTTACATTGCAAGAGACCTAGGTTATCAAAATTATATGTATCCAACTAATATATAAGCATTAGGGCATATTTAAATGGTGAATGTGAACCTTTTGGCATTAGGGAGGGAAGGGTAAAGCCCTGATTGATGTTTGTCAAATGTACAAGAATGATATATTAAAAATAAAATTTATCATTAGTGTCATGATTTTTTATTCACATAAGCATTCATATGGTTTTTTGGGTTGAAAAATCCAAAAAAAAAATCATGATATGGTATTTTATTTGATTCGTTTAGTGCGTGGGAGTTGCATAGTGGATAAGATACAAGTATTTAAACTATATGGATCTATTAAAACAAAGTTGTAGAATATGTAATGGAATATAAAAAAGATTTGTAATAACCATTACACATTAAAATTAAAATATATTAGAATAATAATGCTAGCTATAATATTATAAGAATAAGTATACCTATAATCAATGGAAATGATGGATATAGTACATATGCGTACAATACATAGTAAGACTAAGAATGAGAATTCATGTGATCAGGAGGAAGTACATATAAAGGATTATATTTTCTTAAGAGGCCATGAGTATGGAAATTCCAAAACATAGAATAAAATTATAGATAAAATTATTGATCATTAAAAGAGAAAGCTAATTCTTCATTATTCATTATTCTTCTAAAACAATATATAGAGTATTATAATAATGCACAACTTGAAGATAGAATTTTCATGCACAATTAAAATTATTAAAATAAAATTTAATCTTATAATTAATTTAACTTGATATTTTTATTCGTTTTATAAAAAATAGTACGTTTCAAAACTTATTTTTAGTAACCTCATATTTTTAGTAACCCCCTATTTTTATTGATCTTCATTTTTAGTAACCCCCTATTTTTAATGACCTTCATTTTTTAGTAAATTATTATTTTTAATAACCTACTATTTTATTCACATATTTTTTATTAAATTTTACATTTTATCTTGGTTGGGACTATAAATATCCCACCTCATTCTCCTCTAGTTGAAAATTGTTTAACCTCTTAGCTCAATTCTAGTCTTACTTTCTTCCTCATTTTCCTCCATCTATTGAGCCATGAATCTTCTTGTACAAGCTCATATGTACTTGTAATGATAGTTTTTTCCTTACTTACATTTCTACTCTACTCAATTGAATCATAAATACTAAAATCAAAACTATTTTCATTCACTTCCAAGCTTGTAATGGTCATATATAAAAAGGTTTTCTTTATCTTATTTCATCCATTCATTTCCATATACATCTTTAATATTGTCTTAAATCATATAACCATTTACATGCATCTTTTACACTTTTTCATCAACCTTAAATGGAGAATTCTATTTAACACTTTATAATTTATTATTTTCATCTTCATCTTATTCATTCTTCTCTTCACTTTCATCCTCATGCTTTATGAGACAACTTTTTACAACATGTTGAACATCTTCAGCTATACCATCTCCATTCATGAAATCTATTGTCAATGAACTTATTTCTAATGTATTATTAACACTAGAAAACTCTCCTTCCTCTAGAGATTATTTCATCTCTTCAAATTTATTATTTCTCCAATAAACCTTTTCCCTCTTCATTCCAAAAACACATGGTATGATCCATGTAATCTCTCTCCTATTTTTCTTCTCTATGCTATTGAGAAATATATATTCTCACAATAAACTCTCTCAAGTATTTAATGACCTCTATAATATTTTTATTGTCATTATTCATTCTATGTTACTCTATCTCTCTTCCCTCATTACTTTCATCTCCTATTTGCCTTGATCTCAACCCTAAAATTATTTTTGTAAGATCATCCACACTCCATTGTAAAACTTGTAGATTTGTGTTCATCTAAGCATATCCTCATATTCTTGTCATATTTCTTCTCAAAACCATGTTCTTCAAAAATAAAATTTATCCAAAACAAAATTTAAAGCATAGGAAAAATCCATAAATAATTTTACATTCAATTCTTTAGTCCTAGAGATGAACTTACTTGGATACCAGATGATGGGGCCAAAAGTGCAAAATTTTCAAAACACAGAATAAAATTATAAAGAAATCATTGAGTAGCAAAAGAGAATTATAATTATTTATTATTCATTATTTTTATAAAATAATACATATATTATTTAAATAATTAACAAATCATTAATAGAGTTTTCATGCACAACTAAAATTTTAATAAAATAAAAACTAATCGTAGAGTTAATTGAACTTATTATTTTTAGAATTTTTTGAAACTTATTATTTTTAGCACTTTTCAAAACTTGGTTTTTTAGAAATTGTAAAAAAAATTATTTTTAGTAATTGACTATTTAAGTAAACTTCTAGTTTTGGTAGCCTATTTATTTAGTAACATGTTTTAGTAAATTTATCATGCTAGCTCAGATAGAACTACAAAGCTTCAACATCAGATTTTTCCCCTTTGAAGGCAATTCAGTGTAATCAAAACTCTTGTACATCAAGTTTTTATCAATAAAAATATATTTTTGGCCTATTATCTATGGTATCATATTGTGGTGGTGAAAGACTTTGTTTACTATTTTTCATTATAGTATGCTGACATAAGAAATAATTTTATGTACTCTTCTATTTTATTTGTCCTATAAAGTTATGGAATTAAAGGTTTATAGTTTTACACTTTAATATGAATCATTTTTGTTCCATAACCCACATCAAATACCTTTAAAATGGGCCTAATATGATGTTGGTTTCTAAATGTGACAATATATCAAATCTAAACTCAAAATAAAATTTGAAGAAAAAAATGATATAAATAAAATTTTAATGTAAAAATTATGTGACATTAAAATCTCATTGAAATATTCGATGACAAACCTCTTATCATTAAGTAACATATAGTGGTAAGTTAATTGAAATTAATAGTTTCCCTAAAGTATAACTTACACTTATGTGCTAATTTGGGAACAATATGCCCAACTGAAGTTTAAAAACAAACCCTATCTACATAGACATTATGGTCATGCTTATGAGTGGTACTCCTTGTGCTTAAACCAAGGAAAATAGTTATCCCAAAGCTCAAAACCACTCAAAATATCAAATATAAATGATCTAAATTAAGTTTCTGACCCCTATTTACAACACCCAAATCCAAAATTTGAAATATTCAAAATATAATCCTTAGATTTACTAAATTTGTGATATTTTTGCAATCATAATCATAATTCTAATGCTACAAGTAATTGTATGGTTCTAAAGAATTTTTTTCTTTAATTTCAAAAAATTAGTAATTTATTTGATCTTCCAGACCCATTCTAGAACTAGTCTATCAAACTCATCTTAGAACTTATTCATCAGACCCAACCTAGCACTAGTGATTAGAGATGGTAATAGTGTTACAATCAAAGAGGTAAATTAAGGTTTTTATTTTTATTTATTCTCTTTCATTTACCTCACTTACTATGACCATTTATCATAGTCATTTAGTATTTTTTGTGCTTTATTTATTAATAGGTCACCATCACTTCTTACACTACTTTGATGATATATACACATTTAATTCACTTTACTGACATTTTTATTATATGGGGTTTTTTGGCACATTAATTTTCTTAAATGTATGCATCCACATACATCTAAATCAAGGTGGGTTAGCTTTAAATAGTTTATGGTAGATGTGTTGTGGGTTCCCCTCATACTACCACTTTCATATCATTAAATTTATCTTCCTCTACCTCTTATAATCATTCATTTGACCCCTCTTCCTATTTTTCTTACTCAAAATTAGCATTATGTACCTTTAACACCCCTATTTTAGCTATAATCATCAGCCATGTTGATGACACCTAATTTATTTATGTTTATTCCATTAGTTCAATGAAATTGGCTTAAACTTATTCTTGATTTTAGGATCACTATCCTTATTTATAGGTTTCCCTTAGTCATTTCTTAAACATCAAGAACATAATCAACTATATGTATACAAACATATCTCCTTATGGAAGAATAAAATTAATTAGGGTTAATAATTTTTATATATGGAAGATAAGTTATAAAGAGGCTTTGAAGATTTAATAACATGTGTTATGCCAAGGAGGTATGCCAAGTCTTTGGATTCCCCATTCTTTCTCTACTTAGGGTTTCTTGTATACATCTTGACTTCATCTACAACCATCTCTTACAAAGTTATCAAACCCAAGAATTAGATTAAATGCACCTATAAATCAACTCAAGATAATTATATCTAATATTATCCCATTTATTTTTTACTTTATTCAACTTATGAATTTTTTATGTGTATGCAACAAATTAAGATAGACCTGTAACTTACCCTACATAATAGATATAGACCTAGAAAAGGTGAATCAACTAAAAAAACCCATTAGATACTTAGTTATATTGGGTTATGACCAATTAGATGTTGTATTTTTGTCAAATTATGTCTTCAAGGTGACCAAGGTTTTTGATGAGGTGTTATGTGTCTTAGATTGATAATGACAAAGTGTGCTTCAATGAGCTTCAATGTTCTTGCATGATTCTTCAGTGTTTAACTTAGTGAGGTAATTAATGGATGATATTGATGGTATGGACATGTTTTAGAGACCCTATAGGATGTTATGATTTCTTAGATTGCTTATAGAAGTAAACATAATTCATTAGAATAGTCAAATTAATGTCTATGCTCAAGTAGTCATCTTGACAGATAAAGCTAAGTGAGCAAATTGATGACATCATATTTCACATGTGTGAAGCTTTCAAGAGAATATTAATATATGGATGGATTCTCTCATATAAAGAAATCATGTGGTTCAAATTTTAGGTATAGACATAGAGCATAAAAAAAGTTATTATGGTGCAAATTTGGCTTCGTAGTTAGAATTTACCAAGCTCCCATAGCCAAATTTGTGATATCAAAGATCTACAATTAGCATTTTATTGGATCAAGATCTAATGGTGAGTGTTTAATCTGATCAAATAAGGATACAATGATATACATTATCTTATTATTAGTGATCCAATGGTGTACATTTATTCAATATGTCAAATAATGATCAAAAGATGCACAAGAATACCAAGTGGAGGAAGCTCATTGGAGTCAACTAGTCAATGTACATAAAGGGCACGTGGGGCTACCAAGTGGCATGATCATAAAAGCACGGATCTAAGATCAATAGTGAGAATTTAAATATAAATACTAGGTTGATCCATAGATATTTATGATGGATATTTGGTTAAATTTTCTAGGTAGCATGAGATGAGGTCAATGTGTCTGATGTTTAACTTTTGCTCAGTGATCATTGGAATTTGAATTTTTAAATTAACGAAGGAAAACTAGTGCTTAGTATTTAAGCTATATCTTAAGATCCAGGATGAATTTCATGATATCCTAAAAATAAAAGTTGTAAATGACTTCAAGTTGCATCCATATAATCTAGTTATAAGGTTTGAATGTTTGTAAAGTCAAATATATTGAGATTGAAAGTTAAATATTATTTCATTCATGGTGCTACTGTGTACAAAATATTGTTTGAGCCATTTGTGCTTTAGTAGAAGAGTGTTTCGGTGGAAATAATCATTTGAATATGTCTTAAAGGTAATATGGAGTGGACCTAGGTATTTTAAACTGATCTTATGTTTTTAATTTGCTTGATGAATTGCTAAATGGGTGAATAGGTGTCCATGAGACCTATAAGGGCTAATAAGGCCTAATTGAAAGGTGTAGTTGCTTAAGTGTGACCCATAGATGTTATGTCTAACCTATGAGTATGGTATTGAGATATGTTTTAGCATGTTATATGTCTTAAGGGTTAAGGTAATTATTTTGGCCAACCTAGAAATTGATATTCATGAAGACTTTATAAATAGTGGAGACCAAGGCAATGGTTTCTAGAGTTTTGATGGTGAAGTGTTGAGTGATCAGAAAATAGAGACAAAGGAAAGTGATAAAAAAGAGTGTGCTTAGTGGATGTACTAAAGTATAAAATAGATTGAGGGTGATTGAAGAAGCCTAAAGTGATCCAAAAGGGGTGTTTGGATGCATAGCTTGTATGAGCAAGTTTGAGTGAGAGTAATGAGTTGAGTAGATGTGATATTAAGATAAGGAGAGAACCTTTGAAAGAGAAGGTATAGATTAGTGAGGACCATCAGAGAGTGAAGAGGATTAGTCATGCTTATTTGATCAAGTTGATAAAGGTGAACACATATGTCATTGGACCTAATAAACCTAGAAGAGGCAGACTGAGTGAGTAAACTCTAGAGGTTATTTGAGAGTGATCTAAAAGGGTGTTTTGGATGCATGACTTGTGTGTGAAAGTTTTTAAGAGTGTAAAAGGGAAAGAGTTTAATTAAGATAATTCCATCATCATGTGTAGAAGACATCAAAGTAGAGGTAGAGATCAGATCAAGGTGGTTGTGTGGGTGCTTGGTTGCCTAAGGATTGGTTCCTCCTTATGGGATGGGTGTCTCACTAAATTAAGGGATGGGTGTTCCTTGATTATTTGGTAATAGTCTAAATTTTGATCTTATTACTATAGTATTATAGTCTATTTTGAAGGTTCTAGTGGGTTTTATTCCCCAAGAAGGTTTCCCATGTAGATCTTGTGTTATGTGTATGATCTTAATTATATTTCTTATTCATTACTATAAATTATGTGTATGATTCATGAATGATAATGTTATTAGAGTAAGGGTTTGAAAGGATTAGGATTGAATTTTGGATTATCTAGCATCACTAATTTACCCCCTCTTAGTGATTATACCTCTAATAATTGGTAACAAAGTAGGACCTTTGTTAAAAATTTAGCCACTTGAAGGTGATCCAAGGTATAAATATGGCAAGTCAATAGATGCAAGGGTTTTCTATAAAGAAATCACTAATGTTTAATGGGTCTAATTATGTTTTTTGGAGTTTAAGGATGAAGACCTACATCATGTCAATAGGGTTTGACATTTGTCAATCTATTGTGGATGGATATTCAGGCCCCCTTACCCCTCCAACTAGTGCAAATAATAAGATGTGTGATATCAATTCTAAGGCAATGAATGTCATCACCTATGGTCTTCAGAGGCTGAGTACACCAAGGTAATTCATTTTAAATCTACCAAAGAGATATGGGACATATTTCAAATAATTTATGAAAGGGATTTAAAGGTCAAGTTGGCCAAGTTGCAAACTCACTAAAGATAATTTGAGAGTCTCAAGATGAAGGAAGAAGAATATGTGGCATGCTTTTTGTAGAGAGTTGATAAGATTATGAACATTATCAATGGTCTTCGAGAGAAGCTTGAATAATCTACTATAATACAAAAGGTATTAAGGTCTCTTTCTCTTAATTTTGATTCTAAAGTTTCTCATGTAGAAGAAATTCATGATCTTACTCAAATGAAAATGGATGAATTTCATGGCATTCCTACTGCCTATGAGATGAGAGTCAATGATGACAAACTACCAAAGGAGGAAGCAACATTCAAGATAAAAAAGAAGTCAAACAATAAAATAACTCAAGGTAAGGAAGTCAAGTATGATGAGATATTTGATGATGAACTAATAGATTTATTCACAAGTAAATTTAAAATAGGCTCAGGGAAGTATAAGGCTAAGTTACACTTCAAATGTTTCAATTGTGGAGAAGTAGGACACTTTGCTAACAAATGCCCTTATAAGCATAAGAAGAATGATGATGAAGAGCATGGTGAAATATAAGATGAATGCAAGAAGACATTCAAGTTTGATAAGAGGAAGAAAAGATTCAAAAATTTTGACAACAAGAAGAAGTCCTTCATGTCTAAGGAAGGAATTTTCTCATATCAAAAAGAGTATACTTGGAGTGATATAGATAATGAAGATGACAAGGAGGACTATGAGATTGAATTAAGGAATGCTCATAAAGAACTGAAGATTGAGAAGAAGATTAACAAGAAGATGAAGTCTCAAATAAAGGACTATGAAGAAAAATTCATTGTGTTTGAGGCAAGAATGAATTAATACACCAAGGAATATGAAGATATATTTAAACATCTCAGTTGTCAATTAGAAATCCTTTCTACAAGCCTAAAAGCTAAAGAAGTTGAGTATTCAAGGAATGTGATTGAAAATGAGTCATTGAAAGATGAGTTAGAAAATACATCTAGTAAGATGAAGTCACTTTTGATGTTTTAAAAGAGTTCAAGTGATCTAGATAACATTATGAATAGTCAAAATCATGCTAGTGATAGAGTTGGACTTGGTTACAAATAAGAACAAAAGAATGTAACTCAAGACAAGGTGAAGACTAATGTGAACAAAGATAATTATACCTTGAGCTTCAATAATCAATCATGGAATGAAGATGCTGGTAGAATGAAGATAAACTAGAGCAAACAACCAAATGTCATGAGGTATGCCAAATTCAATGGTTATTATTACACTTGCAATCAATTTGGTCATAGGGCTAGAGAGTGTAGAAGACTTGCTAAGAATGAGTAGAATTATCATTCAAGTGGTGTAATCAAGGTTAAATGCTTAAACTATCATGATTTAGGACACACTATAAAACATCTTCCAAATAAATTAAGGCAAGTTGAGTTTCTTTCAAAAAGAGTGGTTTGTTATAACTGTGAGAAGATTGGTCACATTGTTAGGTTACGCAAGTAAAGTTTATTAAGTCAAAATAATTTTAATCAAACTCCTAGAGTGAAATGAAGAAGGATAATTAACTCATGGAAACAAAAATCATAAAGTGTGAGTCATGATGAGTCTATAGGTCTAAGTGGTCTATTTTTTGTGGTGGAGAATGATACAAAGGTTAAAAAATGCCAAGATCTCTCATTGTCTGCTCATGTTGTGAATGAAGAGAACAAGATACAAGAGAATACCAAGGTGTTATTTGAGACTAGTATTGAGGTGTGTAAATATCTAAGTGAACATCTTACTATTGTTGAACAAGTTTAATGTGAAGAACATTAGTTATCAATATCTAGTGGTGAGGTATGTCATAAATATTTATTGTTTCCATGTATTATCAATTCATGACTTAAAAAAAGAGAATATTGTAGTAGATGAGCATGTTGCTTATCTTAAACCTAATAATAAGAATAAAAACTAACAATATCATATGACAAAAGAAGAGAAGGCATATGAGGAGTTGTGGGCAACTCCTAGTTTCACATTGTTCTAGGACATTATGGGTCAAGTTGTCTCTATCTAAGCTTCAAAGAGATATTTGATAAGAAAGAGGAAGCATGGTGGATGTCAATTGAGATTTGGTTGATGTTTTAGAATAATAATATCATTTAAATATGTGTTTGGCTAAGGGGGAGCTATCTCAATTATCTTGAGTGTCTTGAATAAGATGTGCATGATGTGAGGGGGAGCATATGTGAAGATGCTTTAGTCATGATAGAAGAGTGAAGATATATGCTATAGTTGTGAATTCAAGAATATTTATATGATTACTTGATCAAAAAAAATTAGGTGCTTTGAAAATGTATTGAATCCTCATGCACAAACAAAGGGGGAGAGTTGTAAATGGTTTGGTCCTAGGATCATAGGATTGTGTAGTTAAATTTATGAGAAAAGGTATAGAGGAAATTATGTTATTTCATCATTGTTAGAAATGGTTTGAAGGTGATCAAAGGGTGCCTAAGCCTAGGTGACTTAGGTGGATTCCCTCTTAATGTTTTCAAGGTAATTTCATGCAATTTTGATGTTCATATATGTTTTTTCTTCATAGAAGCTATGTATGTTTAAAGAAGAGTGTAGTCATGGAGCATGTTTGACAAGCTCAAGGTAAGAAAAGGTCTGCATAATGTTTTGGGGATTATGTATCATCTCTTAGAGGTGTTTATTTCCTATTATTGGTCCTTGAAGTCTTTTTATTTCCACAAGATCAAGAGTTGATCCCACTTTGTCTTTGTGTCAAAGGGGGAGAAAGTGATTAAAGAGAGAGACATAGTTTATGAATAAGATTTGTATTAGTGTTGACATCAATTAAAATGGGGGAGATTATTGGAAGTTTATCAAATTATGTCTCCAATGTGACCAAGGTTGTTGATGAGGTGTCATGTGTGTTATATTGATAATGAAAGAGTCAATGAGATTTAGTGTTCTTGCATGATTCTTCAATGTTTGACTTAGTGAGGCAATTAATGGATGATATTGATGGTATGTGAATGTTTAAAAAACCTTATGGAATGTTATGATTTCTTAGATTTCTTATGTAAGTGAACTTAATTCATAATAATAGTCAAATGAATATCTAAGCTCAAGTAGTCATCTTGACAATTAAAGTTGAGTGACTAGATTGATGACATCATATTTCACACGTGTGAAGGTTTCAAGAGCATCTTGATATATGGATGGATTCTCCTATATGAGGAGATCAAGTGGTTTAAATTTTAGTTGTAGACATGGATCATAGTAAAATTTATTAAGGTGCAAATTTGGTTTCTTAGATATAATTTACCAAGTTCCCATACTTAGCTAAATTTGTGATATCAAAGATCTACGATGAGTGTTTAATTAGATCAAGATCTAATGGTAAACATTTAATCTTACCAAATAAGGATCTAATGGTGCACATGATATTTTTAGTGGTGATATAATGGTTTATATTTATTTAATATATCAAAAAATGCTCAGAAGATGCATGAGTTTTTCAAGTGGTGGAAGCTCATTGGAGTCAACTAGTCAATGTACACAAAAGGTGTGTGGGGATGCTAAGTGGCTCAATAATATAAACATAGATCTAAGATCAATGGTGAGCATTTAAATATAAAGAATAAGATGATACATGGATATTGATGGTGTGTATTTGGTCAAATTTTTTAGGGAGCATGAGATGATGTCAACATGTTTGATGTTTAACTTTTGCTCAGTGACTGTTGGAATTTGAATTTTCAAATTATTGAAGGAAAACTAGTGCTTAGTATTTGAGTTGTATCTTTTGATCTAGGATGAATTTCATAATGGTGTAAAAATAAAATTTGTATAGGACTTCAAGTTACATACATAAAATCTTTTTATAAGGTCTGAATGTTTGAAAATTCAAAGATATTAAGCTTCAAAATTCATTATTTATTCATTCATGGTGCTACTATGTAAAAAATATTGTTTGAGACATTTGTACTTTAAAACAAGAGTGTTTGAGTGGGAGTAATCATTTAAAGCTGTCTTATAGGTCATATGGATTGGACTTAGATATTTGAAATTGATCTTATGTTCTTAATTTTCTTGATGAAGTGCTAAATAGGTGAATAGGTCTCCACGAGACCTATAAGGGCTACTAAGGCCTAATTGAAAGGTGTAACTACTTAAGTGTGACCCATAGATGCTATGGACAACTTACTAAGATGGTATTGAGCTATGTTTTAGCATGTTATATGTCTTAAGGGTTAAGTTGATTATTTTTTCCAACCTAGAAATTGATACTCATGAAGACTCTATAAATAGTCGAGACCAAGGCAATGGTTTCTAGACTTTTGATGGTGAAGTGTTGAGTGAGCAGAATATATAGATGAAGGAAAGTGATCAAAAATAGTGTGCTTAATGGATTTAGTAAAGTATAAAACATATTGAGGATGAGTGAAGAATCATAAAGTGATCTAAAAGGGGTGTTTGGATGTATTACTTGTATGAGCAAGTTTGAGTGAGAGTAATGAGTTGAGCAAATGTGATATTGAGCTAAGGAGAGAACTTTTGAAAGAGAAGGTACAGATCAGTGAGGACCATCAAAAATTTAAGAGGATTAGTCATGATTTTTAGATCAAGTTGATAAAGGTTAATACATAGCTCATTGGACCTAATAAGCCTAGAAGAGGTAGATTGAGTGAGTAAACTCTAGAGGTTGTTTGAAAGTGATCCAAAAGAGTGTTTTAGATGCATGACTTATCTGTGAAAGATTATAAGAGTTTAAAAGGGAAAGATTAAAATTAATATAATTCCATCATTAAGTTTAGAAGACATTAGATCGGAGGTGGAGATTAGATCAAGGTAGCTGAGTGGGTGCTTAGTTGCCTAGGGGGTTGGTTCATCCTTGTGGAATGGGTGTCTCACTAAATTAAGGGATGGGTGTTCCTTAATAAGTTGGTTTTGGTCTAAATTTGGATCTTATAATTATAGTAATGTATTCCATTTTATAAGTTCTAGTGGGTTTTATTTCCCAAGAGGGTTTCCCACGTAGATCTTATGTTATGTGTATGATCTTGCTTATCTTTCTTGTTCATTGTTATAAATGATATGTATGCTTCATGAATGATAATGTTATTTAGTTAAGGGTTTGAAAGGATTGTAATTAAAGTTTGGATTATATATCATCACTGATTCACCCCCCCTTTATGATTGTACCTCTAACATTAGATACACTAAGCCTAGCTAGAAGAGCACTTATCACACAATATCAATGAAGAGGGTTATAAAGCCTTTAGGTAATAAATATAATGCAATGACCCTAACTAGGTATCTTTATAATAATAATTGAAATAATATAATCTAGTGTTTCCAAATTTTTCAACAAAAATAATGGGGATGGTTAAAACAACATTAAAAGGGTAAGGAACCATAGTAGGTAAATGGAGGCCTAGGAAATCTAGGGTGGAAAATGGCAAGTTTTAATAACCCTATAGCCACACTAAGTTTAAGTGTAGAATAAATTCAAACAAGGATATATACATTAAAAATAATTGATTATGTGATATCTATCTACTAAATGAAATAGCTAGATTTAGAAATACTTACCTTGAATAGACCCTGTCAAGCCTCAATATCTCCTTGGGCCAATGGTGCTTTGTAAGAGGTTGTTATGGTTGTAATGATCATAATGGTTAAAATCATATATAGGATAAAATAATTCTTCTATGTGCATCTAATACTCCGCAAGAAAATTTATATCCCTCCAAGATAAGATATAAGGAATGGCTTCTCCCAAATGTAGACTAAAGCATATTCTGGGCAATAATAATGAAAAAATTAATGTTCCTATTTATTAGAGTGAAATGAGACTTGTATTTATATAAGTGAGTTGACCATAAACCCTTCCATAATTCTAGCCAGCAATATCAACCTACCTTGATGTAGTTATAAAGTGATCATTTACCCTCTAACTAGGTCAGCCTTGGTTGACATAATTTCAAATCATATGCCATGATTTTTAGAACTGCATTGACTCAAGCTGACTTAGTTTAAATTTTGGTATGAAGTAGTAATACTACATCAACCCAAACTGATATAATAATAAAATATAGGTCTTATATTAATTAACAGCTATTTAGGAGTAATATTTCTTATGAGATCAAGTATGTGGGATTTTTTAGTGAATATAGACATGATATATTTAGACAATAATCTTGGAAATCACTATGAGGCAATGTTCAAGAGTTGTGCTTTCATATACTCAAAGTTTGTCATATTATTTTATTATAATAATGATAATAATCCAATCTCATGTCTTCATCCACATTCACCATTTCTCATGATGATTCAGGCTTCATTATACCATCCTCATTAAAAACATTTTTTTCAAGTTGGGGTAACCTAATCATTCTATGCTCATTTTAATAATTTCCCTTATACACAGGCATACCAAGGTTAGATTATAGATTACACTTTCTTCTAATGTGAAATTTTAATATTTTTATACACCATAGTATTTAGCTTCTCTTTTCTAACCACCAAATCTAAGCTCTCTTGTGATAGTCATTTTTATCATCCATGCTTGGTTTTTTGAATTTGTATGAAGGATGAATCACAAAAGCCAAAATAATTAAAGCCATATAATACCAAAAAAGGCAATGATCAAAAGGAAAAAGTTATAAAAACTTGATCACACTAAAAGATGTGATATTTTATCAACACATCTCATATTCTAGTTAAATCTCAAAATCCATAGTTGGCCTCAAAATAGAGATAATGATTGGGGTATGATAGGCCAATAAACTAGATAGGAGGTATCATAAGCATATACATTCATGAGTACCACATAATTTATCATACAAGTAACCAAACTTCATAGTAGACTAATGACTCTATAAGAGGTCCTGAGTAATAAGGAACATGTTATGAGAAGGTAGGTCCATTTTACATTTCATGCATATTAGTATTCATGGGATGTTACTTATACTTCACTAGTTATCCCACACTTATGTTTGGTTGAGTCCTCTAAAGGTATTTGATGTCAAAAGTTTATTAGTCTCACCAACTTGATGTGAGTGTATTGTCTCCAATAAATATTATGTTGACACCTTGATTCCACCCTTTCACCCACCCACCACCCATTTCATTTCCCCCTTGATAGGTAGGATCATTTCTAAATATTTTCACAAACTTATACACTTCCTATTCTACATCTCTTATTTGGCATGTTTATAATATGATAAATTTAAGTTTATATATAATTAGAATATAATCTACATATTTAAGTTGTTACAAACTGATCTCTTAGGTCATTGCCTTATCCTTCTTGGATATTCCTTAGTCCTATTTTTGGACCTTGAATTTTATTTTTCATATTTGTACGTGCCATTTCATCCTGTTTATTTAATTACCTTCTCTTTTTCTAGTGTTGATTGAGTATGGATTGTTACTTCTCTTTAGTCAATGTTGTTTACATTTTTAGTTTTTCCACCTTTGTTTGAGTATGGATTGTTACTTATCTTACATGGATGTTAATGTATTTAATCTATTTCATGATTCCTTGGTTTGATCTGGATTGTTACTTTTGTTACTTTGGACACATGTCTAGGTATTTCAATCATTTAGTATCTTTGGATTTTAAGTTACCTGATTTTCCCTCATTTCTATCATTTAACTTGGAATTTTGGTTATAACCTATCTTTTGTCATATTGGCATACCAAAACTTTATAAGTAATTAAAAATTTTCATGAAATATATTCATTTACTTTGCTTATCCTACAATTATTTATCTTGCTCTCTAGCCTTATATCCCTAGGATTTGTTTAAATTAATTTTTGCACCCTCCATAATCAAGACTATCAATACAACATGCAACCATTTGAAGATAAAGGTAATTTAAGGTATGCATATAGTACTTTTAGTTATTTAATTATATTAATTTTACACTTTCTAATATAATTTATTAACTTTTAGTGATTTTATATGTTATTTATTAAAGCACCATCCCATCTCAAACTCTCATATAAATCTAGGTATTCTTTTTCCACCTTTGGTAACTAGTCCAAGAAGAAGAGTCAACCAGTTTATACCAATACCAAGAGCAAATATGGGAGCCCCTATAGCCCCAATAAATTATGCAAGTTGGAACACTGGTAGTCCTTTGATTCTTCCAATACCACCAGCCACTTGGGACCCTATCCCAGTGAATGCCTTGAAAGCTCTGCCCAAATTCAGTGGGTAAGATTTTAAAACACCTGAAGAACATCTACAAGATGTATCAAATTTCTATGTTATACATGTTGTCACATAGCAAAATGTGGCCATAAGATTATTAGTAGCTTCTTTTAAGGGGAAAGCTCTAGAATGGTATCGGTATTTGACCCCAAATACCATATCTACATGGTATCAGCTTGGATATATTTTCTTTGAAATATTTGAAGAGAAGGGTGATAAGTCTTCTTTATTACAGCAATTAATTACCATCCAAAGGGCACCACAAGAAGCCATGACTGACTTCAATTCCAAATTTCAAAAGACTTGGGAAAGAATCCCTGTTATAGCTAGACCATTACCAGGTATGGCTATAGTTTTCTATCTTAAGGCTTTAAATTCAAATATATCTATTATGATTTAGTCACTTGGAGGTCAGACTCTGCTAGAGGCTTATGACTATGTAGTCAGAGCTAAAAATAATTTAATGGATGCTGGAAAGTTGTCTCCAAGGCCTCCCATGCCCATGTTCTTAGAGATTTCCTTGCCATTACCTCAAGAAGCCCCTAAATATATAGCCCCACCTATAACTATGTACACCTATCCTCAACCACCTACTAAAGAAATTGTCCCCACTCAGTCATCTGAGCTAGATGATATCAAGAATATCTTGAGGACATTTTCTAATGTGTTGATTAATATAAAAAGATAGTAGAATACTTATACTAAACCCTAATACCAAGGCTATCAAGGAAATATATTTTAATCTTAGCTAAACCAATACTAGGGTCCTCTAAGGCAAAATAACCCTCAGCCAGTAAACCAATTAGTTGCAGTCCCTACACCCTCACAAACTATTCCTCCCAATTCAAATAGAAAAATTGTTTGAGGGAAAAATAATTATGTAGATGGTACTAATGCTTGGTGTTTCCCTTGAAATAATGCTCATAAACCTAGAGATTGTCCCATGGGTAATCTACAATAAAAGGTGGTAGAGCAAAGAAGAATGGATGGACATTTTGCAAGTTCCAGTGGCAATCAAGCCTACCAATCTTCTGGTATGCAAAATTCAGTCCTAGTGGCTCAGATGCAAGGGATGTCTTTGCAACAAGAGGAAGAAATAGCCCCAAAACATGCCTTGTTCTCATGGGTTGAAGATGAAGAACTAGTTTTCTTGAATGAAGCTTCCACTTCTAAGAAACCAGTGGTACAATCTGATTATTATACTAGATCAAAGAGAAGGATGGTGGAACAACCTAAAGTTGTAAATAGTCAAGTCATGGAGAATCCTCCATTTCAAGGACAAAGAAACATAGCTGTCAGATAAGAAGTGCCTCAATTGGTGCAGAATCAAGTGATTCCTACACAAATTCAAGAAAAAATGAGATATCCTTATTCTCAAAGAACTCAGACTCTAGGACCAATAAATGTGGTAGATCAATTGAAGAAGACTCCAACATAAGTATCAATATGGGATATATTGGCTATTCTGAAATAGAAGACCCTATTACAAGAAGATCTATAAGGCCAAGCAATGCCCAAAGGTACTATTTTCAAAGAAGGACCTACTAAAAAGGAAAAGCTCAAAGACACAGTTCATCTGTAGATAATAGCCCTAGTGAATAATGCATCAGATGTAAGCAAATCCAAACTAGATCCCTTGTATTTAACTTTGATAATTGGTAAGAAACTGCTGCATAATTCAATGATAGATTCAAGGGCTAGTACCATAGTAATGCCTAAGCAGATAGCTGATGCCTTAGAAATAAAGTATGAACCACTCACTAAAGGAGTCATAAAGCTAGATGGTAAAGCAGTACAAACAATAGGGATAATTAAACAACTCCCATTACAATTATATACTTGTCCCAATATAATTGTAAATCAAGATGTAGTAGTAATAGATATACCTCTTATTTTTGGCTTATGTTTATCAAGAGACTTTACAGCCAAGATAGGAGGATATATGTCCCTTGATTGGTCTCACCTCATCTTATGAACCAAATATGGTTCAAAGATGAAGATATTATCTAAGCCATTATATAAGGATCATATCACCAATGAACCAATTTCAAAGTTAGAGGCAGCCCATGCTATGATGAATAAAGAAGAAAGGGTTTTTGTTGAGGAGTTAGCTGAATGGACTAAACATGATCAAGAAGAGGAAAATGATAATTTATTATCTATGATGCAAAGTGACCCATATGGAAATTATGAATCCATGGGTCTGGGCACTTATGTCATATTTGAGTAAGATCATAAAATTCCAAACATTTTAAAGGAAGAAAAGTCAAAAGATACCTTTTTTATCAATCCTCGAGTCTCTCAACATGAATTTCATGTTTTGAGTGAGAAGTCACAAGCATATGCCTTAATCTCTGAAGAAGAAGAGATAATTTCTGATCTTTCTTCTTACTCTTGCAAGATGATGTGAAGGAGCATGGACATTGCCTTGATCATGACTTGAACGATTTGTTTGAAATCATTGGGTCATGATTATACTATTTTTCAAGGAAGCTGTGAGCCAGTTGTAGATGAACAAAATAGCATTGAGACTCAATTACATATGCAAAATTATTGCAAACTTTTAGAATTATCCTTTCGAGAGATTGATAATTTTTAAATAATTAAAGAAGATGATCATGCAATAGAACCTGAGTTTGAGGTAGAAGGAGATAAGCCAATAAATGATATATATCAAAAGGCTTCTGTTGATGAGCAAATAGTCATTAATTTCTTGATAAGACATGCCAGTATCAAGAACCAGCATTCGACAAGCTTCCAAGGACAAGAAGAGCTAATATATGTTGGAAGCATGTTTGACTCAGACTCACTCGAATGTAGGAAAATCAATGTGGCATACAAAGAAAGCAAGTCATCGGAGCTACATCCAATTCAACCACTTGTCTGGAAACATAAGTCATCTTGTCATGAAGGAGACTTTATAAATTCTTCTTTTGATCCAAGAAGGAGATAAAGATTATATGTATTATAGTTAGATATTTTCCCCTTTCTGTATTGTTTTTTTTCCTCATTTTTTTCCCACTTTTTTTTTTAAATAAGTGTTCTTTGAACACGTAGTTGGCAGCTCAGAGAGTTTTTCAAAATCTTCAAAATTTCTCAATGCATTGAATGTCTCCCAAATCTTTAGAAATCCCCAGGTACCTTGTGCTGCCACTTGCATAACATGTTTGCCTCATTGTCCCATAAAGATTGAGTAAGATTTGCTAACGATTATCCAATTTCAATGCCATTTTAAGACTTGATAGGTCAATAAATACCTCTTAGCAAGAGTTAAAGATTACAAGTTCTCAAACATTCTTGCATCTGCGAGAAAATATCCTACAACTTGCATTTTTTAGTGCCTGGTAAACTTGCTTCAGCAAAAGTGTTTTCTATTTTGAGAAAGTTCATACCATTTATCACAGAAAAGATATAGAGATTGAGGGAGCATAGTCTTCACAACAAGGAGCTGGGATGTATGAATCCCTTGATAAGTTTTTTGTAAGTAATTCATATGCTTTAGCTCCCATGCAACCATTGAAGACTTATCCACGGACCAGGATCCCTGAAGTTGGTCAAGCAAGTGACCTAGCGAAGATAAAAGATTATGTAGATGGAGTCATGGACCCAATCCTTCAAAGAGCAAGTAGCAAAACTCTTAAAGAAGGGGCACATAAAAGGTGTCTATAGAGGGCCAAAGTAGGGAAATATGAGACATTTTCCATGAGGATATGGACTTCACAAGTGGCACAATTCATTGTCCCAGCTATACATCCATGCCCTGACTTGGTCAAATTATGCATAGACTTGTTCCATGCACCCTCAAGCACCATTCAACAGGGCCCATTCATGATGTAAATCACACCATAGGCTATCATAGATATGTTAGCCTTATATCATGATAAGATAGCTATGTTTCCCACTATTGCTAAAATGCAAAGAACGTGGGCAAACATCAATACCCAATAGAGGTTCTTGAGATCTGAATTGCAAATGGGAAATGATGACACTACTGTGCCTACACTCCCTACAGCAAGATCCCAATTCGCACAAGCTATCCAAGATGCACTATCTATGATGGCTTTCATCTTTGGCATGAAAGATGATATGGCAATTTATGGAGAATAAATGGCTATCCTCTTCAGGCTGAAGACCATTGACAAAACTCAGGAGTATAGGCTTGACTTTTCTAAACAAATTGCTTTCTCAATGGTGGAACAACTAGCCCAATTCAAATCAAAAGGGGTTTTTAGGTACTCTTCTTATTTGACTCACATCATGTTATTTCAAAATTCTGACCTCTTTGCCTAACATATGTATCTTGATATGTATGACCCAAGTTTTGATCTCCAAAGGACCATTCCTATGTCTGCATGGACACATATTTTGTCAAAGACTAGTGACCCATATGAATTCTAGGAATTATTTGTTACCCCTAATTTTTGTCACCTCAACCCCAAACCAGTTATGAATAGACTATTCCCAAGTGTTTCAAACCTTCTAGCCAGTTGCCCAATTCCTTGTGATTTCTATTTTGGATCTCACCATACAATTATAAGAGTCCATGGTTTTTATGGGGAACCAATGTTACTACCTAAGATTTTGACTCTTAGGTTAGCATTCTTAGAGGTCACCAGGTAGGTATCTACAGTAGATAATGAATATGGATTTAGGAAGAGGAAGAGAAAAATGTATGACCTTCCATGGATGACAACTAGCATGGTTTTGAAAACCAGAGATGTCAAAGTTGTGTTGCTCAAAAAGCTAGCCTTTATGGGTTTCCTGCTAGTCAAAGACAAATGGGTATATGACCCAAATGGTTTCATCACTTCATGGATAAGGACTAATAGGGTTGCAACCAGAATTGCACATGAAGGCCACCCCTTTTGGGAGAACAAAAAAAATTCTAGGGAAGACACTCCTGGATTTTATGTTGAATTAACAGACTTGCCCCTTCCACAAAATAGACCCTGGGAAACATTCTATGTTAAATAGAAGGATTATGATCCTAAAGTTAGAATGACTTCTAGATTAAGGAGGACACTAAAGAATAAAGATTGGGATGCTGAGAAAATAGAAGCCTATTGGAAATATAGGCAAGAAATTTGTCAGACAACCCATTCTTTTAGGAATGTAGACATAGATGAGAGATGAGAAGAACTATGGGATGAGTGCCATCTATCCCTTGTATCTAGCACAGAGACAAGTAATTTTCCAACACCAAGTGTAGAGCTAGAAGCTAGAGCAAGGTCTAGCCAAGAGTCACAGGCCTCAAGGCAAATTGTAGCCATAGTAACTGTATCAGTTTGGCCCCAATCTCTTAACATTATGGAAAAGCAAAAGAGTGTGGTGTCTTCACCACCAAGAGCTTCCCCATCGGCATCAGTTATTGAAATTTCTAGTTCTCCACAAGTATCACTGATGGTAGGAAAAGAAACAAAGCCAGTAGAAGAGACACCCAAGAAGTGAAAGAGGGTGTAGTTTTAGTTAGATTCAAAAGAGGAGGTAGATTCCCCATAATGCCAATTATAGAGTACTATAATTGCCCCTCAGGTAAGTATTATTCCTCCTTCTCCTTCTTAATCTCTTTCTTCTCTTATTGGCATGATGATTCCATCTAGCCAGATGACATCCCCTGCCACCTCTACCATTCCCATTTCTCACTTCACCCCATCTATACCACCTCAAGCTTTAACGTTACCTCATTTTTCCCCTTTTGTTCCCAAGAAACTTTCCCCTCAAATTGCCCATAGCCAACAATTGGCTATTCAATATGGTTTGCCACAGGGACATCCTTTCATGGGTGGGCACATTGCCTCTCCTTCTACCTTTCAGACCCAAACAGATGCTGCTAGAAAGGTAGGGGAAGCCCAAAGAGGGAAAAAGAAGATCAAGGAAAATACGGCATTGGCTACACCCCATCTGTGGTCACAATTTGACCCCATTCAACAGTAATTGATGGTGACTCATTTATCACCAAATATAATCAAGCCAACTGTGTAGATTCAGTTGGAGGACTACACGATGAATGCAGTGGCCATCGACATGTCGCTCTTTAGGCCATAAGACAAAATTGAGATGCTAACTAAATCCACTTTTGTAGTTGTTGAAGACTACTTGAAGACATCAAGGAGGCTACAGAATATGGAGGCTAATTTAGCCAAGGAAAAGGCAAACTATAACAGTTTAACCATAAAGATCAATAGAAAAGATAATGAAATAGAGAATATGAATAAATAGTTGGAACATATCATTTCTCTTCAGACTCACCAGGTAGTCTAGGCCCAAAATGATTCCTTAAAAGTATGTCTAATGCAAGTAAAAGATGCAGTGATGACCCTAAGGCAGGAAAAGGTAGTATTACAAGAAAAATGTGAAGAACACCTGCTATAGGTTACCCAATTGCAATAAAAGCTAATGGGTGAACAAAATAATATTGTGGCTATACAAGCCCAATTTCAAGTAGAGCAATAGAGAGTAGCACAATTGACACTAAAGCTGGCTAATAGGCCAAGAAATGTCAGAGTGTTAAGTTTGGTGAAGGAGCTCTATGAATCCATGTGGAAAAGAATCTCCTTAGAGATTATTCAGCTTAGGCCTTCTCTCACCTTCCTACTAAATGCATATAAATTGTGTAAAAAGGTGGAGAATTTAGTTACAAACACTCTGGCTATAGTTTTTGGGAGAGTAATGGACTCTGAAATGTTGCGGAAAAAGCTTTATGATGCAACGGATGCAACATTGTCAGCAGCAGGAATTAAGAATAGAATGGTCACTGCTAAGTGAGTGAATGAGGTTCTCAATTGTAATTCCATAGCCATTAGTTACAGAGAGCTCCTAGATGTCATGAAAGAAGGAATCAGTGAAATGAAACAACACATTGAAGATCTAGTGCAATTGAGTCTTCCTTCTCCATTTCTTGATGACAACATGGTGCTAATGGTTGATGAAATTAAACCTTTGCTATTGGCCAAACAGAGCAATCAGATAGTTTTCAGGGATCTAAGGGATGATTCATTAGTCCTTGCAGTAGAAGTTGTCTTGGTTCTTATTTCCCAGCTTGAATTCAAATTCAAGGCTACAGTTCAGATTTTGTAGAATTTTTCACACAAGGATATTATTAACCTTGATTTAGCCTTTAATGAATTGTAGAATAAATAGGGGTTATCTGATGATGAATGGTCTACCTACCAAACAACATTGTTGAAGCTATAATTTTGAAATTTTGATCTAGTGGGAGTTGTGGTTTCTTTTTGAGCAGGCTCAAAAGTCCTTGGGGTCACCAAAAAACTATAGAGTAAAAAATTACTCTATGTTTCATTCTGATTTTCAGTTGTGCACTGCAAAATTTTGTTCCTGCATACTTTGGATTGTGACGGTGAAGTTTTGAAACAGACCATGAGCTTGATTTCCTTTTTCATTTTTGTCTAGGTGTCAAAATTGAGCAAAAGCTACCAAGTGTCATCAGCTGAGGCACCTTTCACAATTTTTATAAGTAAAGCAAAGATTGCCACGTATCTCATAGCAACTCAATAGAACACGACAAGTGTTAGCATCTACATTTCATATCGGCACCCACATTTCAAATCTCTCTTTAGCGAAAGGTTTCAACAAGCTAAGTATCAGGATCAAGCAAAAAGTGCCAAGTGGCAATCATGGATGGTTTCAATTTAATTTTATAAAAGTGATGAAAGATGCCACGTATCCTAGCTAAAGAGAGTGGAAGCCACCACATGTTGAGATCTAAATTATCTTCATTTTGCTTCACTGATATAGCAAATACTGTGGTGGGTCTCAGGTTTTGTTTCTAAAGCAAGCGAAAGCTGCCAGGTGTCACTGTCTATGTAAATATGAAATGAGGCCCAATTGTTTCTATAATATAAATAGAGTAAAGTGGAGACTAGCACATGTCACCTTCTATAGGTTTCTTAAGAGGTAACTAAATGTAGTAGAGATTGCCACATATCCCTAGTTAAGTAAAGTGGAGATCACCACGTGTCCATAGAGGTAAGTGGAGATTGCCACCTACCCTTATGCCCCTTTTTAAAAGTTTCTTGATTAATAAATGTTGTGGGTCTTATTTTTGTTAAGTTGTTAAAGTTTTGAAGAAGCAGATTGTGACAAGTGTCAAGGGCAGAATATTCTTGAGCAAAGATATAGTAAGAGTATAGGTAAAGCTAAAAGTGTCATATGTCTTTGATAAGTGTTTCAAAACATGCCAAGTGTCATTCTCTGGTAATAAGAAGGTTTTCAAGGAATTGGCCAAGTGTCCTCTTCCATTTAATAGAAGGGAGCATCCTGTGATCTGTTTCAACCAAAAAATTGCTGAAAGATAGAGCATTTCAGCATCTAAGAAATATCTTCTGTTAAACACTTCCAGTTCAGTTAGATTTTAGTTGGGCTGTTAGATTGGGAACATACAGAAAATCTAGAGTGAATCCAAAGCTATAAATAGAGGTGTAGAGATCATCATAAAAGAAGGAGATACCAGAGATAATTTTCTAAGAGAAATTGTCAAGAGTTTTAGACTTTCTAGAGCTGTGACTAGGAATATCATTTGCCTTTGTTCTATTTTCTTGAGTTGGAAGGTTTATGTAACTGTGCATTTTTCTATGCCTCTTATGTGACTGGAGAATTAATGAGAAGATTGAATCTTGTGCCTTTGTTGATATTTTATATGTCATTGCAAAAGTAGTCTAGGATGTGTTGTCAATAGTTTTAGACTTTCTAGAGCTTTGATTAGTAATATCATTTGCCTTTGTTCTATTTTCTTGAGTTGGAAGGTTTATGTAACTGTGTGTGTTTATGTGCCTCTTATGTGACTAAAGAATTCAAATAAGAAGATTGAATCCTATGCCTTTGTTGATATTTTTTGTATTGCTGCAAAAGTAGTCTAAGCTGTGAGCCTCTATTTCTATTGTTTTCATCTTTTACATTGATCATGCCTTGTTTGCTCTTAAGTGTAATTGAATCTTACATATAGTCTCACTATGCTCAGGATTAAGTTTGAATTACATTCAGGCACATCGCCATAGTTATATTTTCTTTCTTGCATTTGTGTTTCTGTTAAAATTCCTATCCCTTTTCCCAGTATACACTTGATATAAAGAAGAGACCAACTTCTTAAAAATCTGGAGGTTGTTTCAAGTCACAAGTCTCACATCTTGAAACATCCCCTTGTTTGGTGTTAGAATCAAAGCACAATTTTAACCATCAACAATATCAATAGTAAAGTTAAGAAAATATCCTTTAATTAAAATATCCTAATTCATACCTTTAATATAATGGATCCCTTTATTAGGAAGAGTGTCATAAAGGTGATGAGTAGTTGGGATAGGAGGGGCATCAAGTTGATCAATAATCACTTGGCCTTTAATTGATTTTTACATAACAATTCTTAAGTCAAATTCCATTAATAGAACCATCCATTTGCCAATTCTATCTCCAAGTAAGATAGTTTTAGAAAATAAATGGGGAGGTGGATCCAAATGTATAATGACATTATTAGTTTGGTAGATAATTTAGTGTTGAATATTTTTGGTAGTGAAATAGATAGCCAAGTAATAATGTTCATTTTTTGTGTAAAATGTTTCATAATATATTAAAGCCTAATTGATGTAATATATGGCATATTCTCATCTCATTTCATTTTGTTGACAAAGCATTTCCCCAATTTATATGGGGGTAGATGAGGTATACAATATAAGAGGACATCATCATAAGGTGATTAAAGAGTAGGAGGTTGAAGTAATGATTCCTTCATATTATCAAAATATTTTTGACATGCATTGGTCCATTCAAGATCAATACCTTTCTTAATGAGTGAATTTATTGAATAGATGTGGTAAGCCATCTCAAGGACAAATTATCAAATTTCCCCTATTTTACTAAGATATGTTATGTTTGTATGTTTAGAATGGAGTGGGGGATGGCATGTTGATGATAGATTTGATTTTGTTGAGATCTACATCAATCCCTCTGAGGGAATCTAAAAATCCTAATATTTTTCTAAAAGTAACACTAAAAACACATTTGTGAGGATTAAGTCTAACTTTTTATTTGATGAGTTGATTAAATATAACATGAATATCATGAAGATGATTTTCACGATACCTAGATTTAAAAATAAGATCATCCCCATAAAATTTAAAATATTTTATGAATAATGTCATTAAAATTATGGGCCATTACACATTGATAATCAAATACAAAAAAATTTAGATTGAAGGGCATTTTAATGTAACAATAAGTACCCCATTCAGTGGTGAAATTAATTTTTTCTTAATCTTTAGGAGCTAGTAAATTTGAGTGTACCCCGAGACACCATCCATGAAAGATAACATTTTAAAACTAGTTGTAGAATCAATAATGGCATAGATTGATGGTAAAGTAAAGTTATATTTGAGACATTATATATTAATAATAAGAAAATATATACATGTGTAAATGACTATAGTGACTTTCTTATGAATAGGAATAATGTTGGAAACTCATTCTGAGTAATCTATGAGTTTAATGAATTTAGCATATATAAGCTTGATAATTTATTTGAGATATAAGGTAGAGATTTGAGGAGAATTTACATTTATTTTGATAAATGAGTTTATCATCAAGATAAGTGATGATGTTATGAACCATGATACTAAGATCAGTACCAGGCATGTCTTTTTATAATCAATCAAAAGCTTCATTGTATTTATCAAAGAGAATGTATTTATCATGTTCTTTCAGATAGAGTTCTTTATAAAAAATAATAGGTCAAGGAGTGTTTTTGGTAGCATAATTTATTGTAATATTTTCTTTTTTAATCATGTAATTTCAATCTTAGAAGTGGTAAGGAGCTGGAGGAAGCTTGGATACAGGATGCATTTAGGGATCAATCCTAACAACAAAATTATTCAAGCAAGGAGCCTTTTTCTGAAAAATGGCCAAGCTTGTAATGTTAGTAGGGAAGTTGATGCTCATGAGCACGGATTAATTATATTATAGATTCATCACTAGGAAGTATTGATAAAGGTACATAGTATTCAACATTTATTTCAAGATCAATGATTTGATTATCTTGGTTATCAAACTTAGAATGTATTTATTTTACATTAGTAGCCTTAGCATCTATGTTGATTAGAAGATTTTTATGGTATAAATTTGATTTTTATAGTCAAGTATAATGGTTTTAGATGAATTTTTTGCATGTTATAAAATAACCATAATAGGATTGATTAAATTAAGTGGATTGGTAGAGGCTATTGGTGTTTATAATGAATTAAGATAGACCTACAACCTATCCTACTTAATAGATCTGGAATCAAAGAAGGTAAATCAACTAAAACCCATTGGATACTTATTTATATCGATTCATGACCAATTATATCTATTAAACTTATCTATATGAGAACTTATCACACAAAATCAATGGATATGTTTTAAAGCCTCTAGGTAATAAATATAATGCAATGACCCTAACTAGGTATTTAATAATCATAATGAAATTAATCTAATCTAGTGTTATCAAATCTTGCAACACAAATAAGGGGAATTATTAAAACACAATTAAAAGTGGTAAGGAACCATGATAGGTAAATGGAGGACTAGCTTACCTAGTGTGAGAAATGGTAAGTTTGGATAACCCTATAGCCATACTAAGTTTAAATGTAGAGGAAATTCAAACAAGGAGTTATACATTCAAAACTATTTATGCACTATCTATCTACTAAATGAAAGAGATAAGGTTATAAATACTTACCTTAAATAGAACTTTTTGAGCCTCAATATTTCCCTTGGCCAATGGTTTTTTTCAAGAGTTTTTTATGGTTTTAAGGATTGCAATGGTTAAAATCAATGCTAAGCTACAATACTTCTTCTATTTACATCCAAGACTCTATAAGACAAGTTATTTTACCTTCAATATAAGATCCAAGTAATGGATTATCCCAATTGTATACTAAAATCATAATTTTGAGAAATAATAATGTGAAAATGAGCATTCCTTTCCTATTATATTGAAATAAGCCTTGTATTTATAGAGGTGAGTTGACCCTAAACCCTTTTAGAATTCTAGCTGATAATATCAATCCACCTCAAAATAGTTAGAAAGTGACTATTTACCCTTGAACTAGGTCAACTTGGGCTGATCTAGTTGTGAAATGTGTGCTACGAATTTTATAACTACGTCAACCTAGGCTGACATACTTTGATTTTTATCAAGAAGAAGGAATACTATATCGAATCGGGTCAATATAATTAGAAAAGATAGGTCTTGACTTAGTTAGGGGATATTTAGGAGGAATATTGATTAAGAGATCAAGTAAATTGGATTTTTTAATGGATATAGACATGATATATTTATTAAAAAAATATTTCATAGTGCTAATGGTCTACCCACACCTTTCTCGGTGCACTCTTTAAGGTGTGCACTCAGATAGATTGAAACTTGACAAGTTACGACAAGAGATAAAACATCATTAAATGATAAATTTTAAAATATTGTGTATACATATGCCCCACTCAAATATTATCACGTGTCATGTGAGTGTAACATGAGATGATGTTTTGAGAAAGAACATAGTAACACACTAACTAAGCTAACAGATTATAGTAGAAAGTAGAAAATAAATGCAAGTAAATACTATTTTAAATATGTGCCTTCACTTATCTTGTTGTTGTGGGAAAAAAATTAGTTTGAATCAGATGAGAGAAGGAATATAATGTGAAAAATAAGAAATGAACCTAAAAAATAAGATAAATTTTGAACTTTTTTGCAAAAATATGGTGTTATCACTGAAAAAATTATACTTTTTTAGGATTCTATAACATATTTTGGTTTGTGAAAATAGCTTATGAAAAAGTTATGATCAAAATATATAATTTCTTAAAAATAATCAAATTTTTAAAAAAATTGAAATGTTACTATAAAGGGAGAAAGTACTATTCATTTGTTCATTTACTATTATTCAATATTGGAGCTATGGGTATCCTAATTTAGTAGAAAGATGATGACTCAAGCTAAAGGAGGTGAATGTGATAGAGGATTAATTACAGTAGTAGCTATTTTAATCTAAGTATGGGGTGTATTTATTATGAATTTTTGGTATTTTTCAAAAAAAATAACTAGATCAGTAAAAGTGGGCATCAGGGCATATTTGTGTAATAGAAATTTCCCCCAAATTTTTATTAAAATATTAAAAATTAAAATGCAAAATGGTTAGAGGATAAAGTGTCAAAATTAGGTCAAGGGTATTTGTGGCAACCTAGTGAAAAATTATCATAGAAATTATACAATATTAGCTAGGCTAATGTAGTTGAAAAAGTAGTATTTTTATGACTAGCTGATGATGTTCAATGTGGTCAATAAAGTTTGATTGAGGGTAGATGATAGTGTAGGGTTTTATTGATAACATAGAAATATTTTTGATGTCCATTGAATTAATATATAATTGACATAGTGTAAAATGGATAAGTCAATATATTTATAACTTAACTGACTACATACATGATGGCTAATGTAGTTTGGTGATAAGGTTGATTTAGTGTATAAAAGTAGATACAGTATGGTTTTTAATAAGGCAAATGTAGTTTAGGTACATGGAAGATAGTTTTAAATGTAATATATGGTCGATGTAGTGTTGTACATGGCTGATGAAGTAGTTAATTTGATTGTTTATTACTTTGAAAAAAATTAAGTATATTTTATGTTAATTTTGGGATAGATAGTTGATAGATATTTTATTGTTTGGAATTTTTTAGATACTTTGGAGACTGGTGGTGCACTTTTGTTTTTGGTTATACTAGATAGATTATCATCCATGGATCAGTTGTAGCTGACTACACTTTGTTTTGGTGGGTTGATGTAGATGTGATACATCCCATTAAGTGTTGATTTAGTCCTCATGTTCTTAAGAACATGGGAGAGACTAAATAACACCTTTTTGTCAATGTTGGATCGGGATACCATAGAGGTGGGAACTACCTTATAGGATGTACATGTATTTTATGGTTACGTATTACCATCACATTAGTGGCATGTAATATACCAAATTCATATGATGACATGTGAGCCTTAGCATTGTGGGTGATAGGTTAAAATAGATATGTCCATCTTAGGTTGGTAGTTCATCTTTTTGATGAGTATTTTTCATCCATTAGGGATATATGGAAGACCGTTATTATAATTATACACCTTGATTGATCTATCAAGTTAGATGGGAAGGTCTCATTATGTATTATAAATTTGTTTCCCTTGCTGTTGGAGAAGGGAATCTTTATGAATTGGGTTCAGTGATTTGGGTGTAGTTAGTGTATGATTTATATAGTATTTTTCTAGGGGCCAACAAACCATGGGGCCCATTATTATTTTTTATAGTTATATTTACGAGAGATTTCATATGTATAAGTTGATAGGATTACCTCATGTTGTAGATGATGCTCTCCTACACATTTGGGTGTGGACATAAGACCATGTTGTGTGTATCATACCACATGTCCAAGCATTATGTAGTGTGATATAGGGTGATAATTTTTATTACCCATACTAGAGCATAGCATATGCTTGGTAGTCATGGCTAAGTAATTTACAAGCATAGGGTTGATTACTAATTATTAGACATTATCCATGGTGGGTGGAGCCTCATCTAGTATCATGTATACCTAGATTATTTAGGTTTTGGTATTTTTCAACTCCTATAGTAATTCCTACATTTTGGGCTTGACATATGAGGGAATGACATGGTATGGTAGGTATTGGGACATTGATAGAGGTTCTTGTTATATGACCTCATCAAGCAATTATTTTTAGATGGTAACATTGGTGATAATGAGTAAATATAGGATTAATTATGGTATCATAGGATAAAATGTCATATCCACCATAATTTCCATGGAGATAGAGAAAGGCTTCAGTACAGACACAAGTAAATCCATAACCACAAGGAGACCTACTCATGTAGCCTACACTGATTTGGTCTATTGTGAGGTAGATTCATAATGAATCACATCATGCTCATGTGATTCAGCCTAGTTTGTATAGAGGTTTTACACTACTATAGATCCATACATCATAGAAGATGTTTGATGGTCAAATAGATGAAGTGACTAATTATGATTAAGATATAGCTTATTTTGATTATTTTTTTTTAAGTAGATAAAAATAGATACATAATAGTTATATGTATGTTTTTTGGAGATATATATGTGAGAATTAATGTAATTTTTGGTTTGATTTTTACACATAGTGGAGGAGACCATATGGGTGACCATGGTGGATATTACCCATCATGATATGTTGGAAAAAATGATACTATGTAGATGGTTTATCTTATGTTGTCTTTAGTACCTACTGATTCTATTTTATTTCAAATGGTTAGTGAGGTAGATTAAGTGTTGTATAAACTATCAAATATAGCTCAAGTAGTACTACCATTATGATTTAGTGATGGGGAGATATGAGCATGGAATTCATTAGCTCAGGAGTGAACCTCTCACTTGGTTATACTGAGATAGTTAGAAAATTTACAGGGCCAAGTGTCCCATTTATAGGGTTAATTAGAGGATTTACGATCACATATACAATCCTTATAATGGAATATTCATAGAGGGTAGTCACAGGACTCTATGGGTAGTGTATCACATCCTCATGATAGACCTCAACCTTATAACTATATTTTTTATTATGTTTTATTTATCAAACTATTGATCGATATATTTTAATCACATAAACCTAACACTTGGGTGCTAAGAGTGCTATTTGAGACCACCTATCCTTAGCATAGCCCTAGACCTATCTTAGGGCCTATTTTCACACTTATCCATCCTTCATGTGGGCCACAAGAATCCCTAGTCATCCCTAAATCGGTCCTAAACCCTCATTATGTCATCCTAATCCTTCATGCCTTAGTTTATGCCATCTAGAAATTAGAGCCATAATAGGGATAGTAGCACCACATGGCACTAGTGTCCCAATATTGGCATTATTATCCTTTCCCTCCTTTTTTCACAAATGGATATATTTTCAAATATTATACCTCCTAGGTTCATCCTAAACCTCTTTTAGCACCCACACAAACACTTGAATAGTGTATATACATGAATTTTAGCCTTATAACCACTAGATGGAAATCAAATGTAAATTATATATGCAAACTCAAAATAAGTTGTGCACAATTAAGGTTATCAATCCCTATTCTACCCTGGTTATACATAATACCATATACAACATTATTAATCTTAGATTACTCAAATTTATAGTCTCAAGCACATTCAATGGGTATACATACAATATTTTTATTAAATTTACCACTTACTAACACTTTCTCTCTTGTAGGAACCTGTCAACCTTTAATCTCTTTGAGTGCACACCTTAAAGGGTGCATTGGGAAAGGGGTATGTAGACCATTGGTGATTAAAAAAAATTATGGGTATATATTATTCCTACCATATGTCTAAATTTCTTACAATATCCATCCATTTTCATCTTATGATGCCCCCCTTAAATCTTAGACTCCTAAAATATGACTAAGTATAAAATCCTAGAATCCTTAAATATGACTAAGTCTAAAATATAATAAGACCCTCCAAAATTTAGAATTTGTGTTATATCTCTTATAGGTTTGAAACCACTCTCAAACATCCTAAAAATATAAATATAAAATATAACTTAAAGAATAAGAAACTATATGTCCATGTCTAAATGTCAACTTATTTTACCATCTACCAATTAAGTCATCCTAGGCAAACTCTATTATAAGAGTTGAGCATGTTATAATACTAAGTAATCCTAGGTCAACTATGTTCTAAGAGTTGATCATGTTATGGGACTAAGTTAGCCTAAGCCAAATCGGTTTGGACCTAACTGCTTTTCTTTCTAACAAGGTTGATTGCGTTGACTCTATCAGCTAAACTTTTGGAATGGTTTAGGGTTAGATCCAGTTACTTATACACATCATTTTCACCATTTTAGAGTAAGATAAGAATAATAACATCATATATTGTGCATCTACTTATCCACCATTATACTTGAGGAGCATTACTTAGGGTTTTAATACTACACTTAGAGATACAAATCTTGTATTCTAGAGAAGTATTTTAGATGCATAGATAAGCTATGTAATCTAGAGCTTACTTATCCTTGTTATCCTTACATACCATAAAAACCTCTTGTGAAGTACCTTGTCCAAGGGAGAGATTGAATCTTGAAGGTTTCATCTTCAAAGGTAAGTATTCCTAACTATGTTCCTCATTTATTAAAGTAGATATATTTGTATTTATTAGCTTATATTCTTCTCTCTCATGCATTAGGATTTCCTATACATTGGCTTAAGTATAGATCTTATATGCATGTTTAATTTTTATGTTTATTACCCACATTTTGTGCCACATGCTTTGGTAAACACTAGATTATATTTTAATTTACTTCGCATTGACTAAGTAAATATATAACCCTCTCTAGTGATGTTATTATGATAATATACCCTTTATTTCTAGCAAATCCATCTTGTTCATGACCCTGAATGTCTAAATGTATCATTAAGCAGAAGTGTAAGTGTGATTTATCTTCTCTAAGCTAGGATTGATTTATAGGTCAGTTGTATTTTCCCTTGTATACATAAAGCCTTCAAGTCAACCATCATACCATTTTTAATTATACTTACACTAGAACTTTTGTGGGGATAAATATAATAGGTTTGATCCTTATTTAGAGTATTAGTATGTAGAAAACTCTCGTCATAGTAGGGTGTTGAGCATGTCCAACCTACCCCACTAATAAACACACTTTTTTGCTTATATTAATAAGATGCCCTAACAACATGGAAGATTAGGTATTGCTCATAAAATTAGTTAAAATATATCATCTATAGGGTTTTATAACTCATGCACATATGAATAATCTTGACAAACCCAAACACAAGTGCACCTAGAAACTTGGAACAGTCTTGCACAAAGAACACTACTACCAAAATAGGGGAACTAATACCACATGATGTTATTTTCAAATTAAATAACTATTGTCTATGAGGGTTTTTAACACTTAAATCATGTTTGTGACACTCAGACTAACCTTTGCCTCAGTTTTTATCCTCTAGATCATCTATCTTAGTCATTTCATATCTAAGTTCTCATTTACATTATTTATTGTTATTTTTATAAAGGTAAAATTTAGTCAATTATGTAACAAATCAATGGCTATATTTATTACATATTTATACCTTAATTTACTATACTTATATCTTTAACAACATAGGATTTACATTTTTCTAAGTCCTAAACGGTTAAAACATTTAGTGAAACTAACTTACTTCAAATACTATTCAAACCTTAACCCTAGATGCTCTTAGATTTTGTATCCTTTTTGTTTCTATGCTTAGATATTAGTTATAAAATCTCAAATTTTTTTGTGTTTTAATTTTTCAATATTTCATAGATTAAATTTATTTAAAGGTTTAGAATATAATACAATTTATTTTTATACTCCCCAAACTATAATGGCATAATTCAACATCCAATTTAATGAAACCAATAAGAGACAATTGTAAGATTTCATTTCCAAAAATTCAAATATGCAAGATGACCTTATCGATATTATCCATGAAGAAATTTAAAAATAAAATAATGTTCAATATTTTAATCCCCCAAATAACAAAATGGTTACACCTACATTGGGGTCAATATAGATAGCACAACCAATTTCAACTTAACAACCTTTAGTGATAACTACACCTCCTATGGCTAGTTCCTTCTCTTCAAATGTACAATCCCTTCTACAAGAGCTTCATAATCTATAAGATAAGGTGTTACATCTTGAGTAAGGAGCCACTAGGCCATCACATACCTTGGATTCTCATGTTCTTTTACACACACCTTTGGCACATCACATTTTAGAAACTCCTTTTCCATCTAGATTCGTGGCACCTAATTTTACCTCGTATCATGGTAAGGGTGACCCATAGCACCATCTACAATCTTTCCACATAGCATGTTTGGATTACATGTCTAATGATTGGCTCCTCACTAATTTTTTCCCATGTAGTCTAAAGAACTATGCCTTATAGTGGTTCTATGATCTTTTAAATTAGTCTATCATCACATTTTATCCATTGAAAAATATGTTTTTAGCACACTTTTCAATTAACATCAATGATAAGATCTTATATGCTCAAGTATCACAATTGAAGAAAAAATATAATGAGCCTATTACACAATATGTCTTTCATTATAAAACTAGATTGGTAAAGATTAATAGCCCCATGATAGATAGAAATCTCTAAGACATATTCAAACAAATCTTACTACCAGCAGTACATGAATCTATCTTGTTCAAGAAGTTTCCAACCTTCATAGACTTATGCCACACAGTTATAGAAAGAGAAGCAAAGATTCTCTCTATGGGAAAATTAAAATATACTAGTGGATCATAATCAACTACTAAGATTTCTAATAATCATTCATATAAAGTAAGGTCCATTGAAAACAAGAATGATCCAAAGGCCATAGTTAATGTAGCTTTAGATCCATATCCTTGCTTGGTTTTATCATTTCTTCCATGGAGAGTTTTCACCAACCTTCTATAATCACTGACACATGTTTTATAGTATCTCCTAGAATTTAATGTCATATCCCTCCCTTTCATCAAAGAGGTTGATATGACACAACCTCTTCTAAACAAATATGATTCCAATGCATTTTATGACTATCATAGGGCACCAGGCCAGACTATATACCAATGAATCACCCTGAAACATAAGATACAGGATTTGATATAGTCCAACATCATTATTGTGGGCACACATGTATCTATGCTAAATTTGCTTTCTACATTCAAAGAGAGAAAATGAGAAACTTAAAGAAATGGTCAAGGCTTGTGTGTACCTAGATGTAGTCTTGTGCACCATAATCCAGACGCTGTGAGAACTCCTCTTTGGTTGTGGAGGAATGACACCTGCAAAAAAAAGAGACTTGGACAAAAGAAGGCGTTAGATGGATAGATGGTGGGTTGCCAAGCGAAAGCTTGATCCCAGAAGTATGAAGACTTCCTTAAGGGATATCAACCCACTAGTCAATAAAAAGAAGTGTCTGATAAATAGCAGTTAAAATACTAAAATGATAAAAGACTAAAAAGGAAAATGGAAGCAAAAGGCTTACCTGGAAGATGTTGTCGGACTGGTCACAGTGACCGGCGTCGGTGGTCCTACCAGCATTGGTTGTTGAGGTTTGCCGACGTCGGTTAGTCTACCGACGTCGGTTGGGGTAGTGGTCGGCGTCGGTCAAGGCAGTAAGCTTGGATGGGGTCTGGTCAGGTCTGTGGTCTGTGGACAGGGTCTGGTCATGCAGAATGGTTTGGGTCTATCTAAAGGTCTGAGAATCTAGTTTTGAGGTAGTCTGAAGGTCTAGTTTTGGTTAATGGTCTGTGTAGAGATACAGGGGAGTCAAATGGACAGAATGTCAAATGGACAGAAGGGTAGAGGAGGCCAATAGGGAAATAGGGAAATAAGGATTCAGGTCTAGTTTGGTCTAGGGATAGGAAGTGATAAATCTAATTCATAATACTTAGAAGCAAATGACTAGAAAAGACAAAGAAAACACAGACAATATATTTACTTGTGGCTGGCTGAAGGAATGCTACTGATCCCCATACCTGTTGTTGATGTAGCCTGTGTGGAGGACCTGTTGCTGATGGAGTTGTTAAAGGCAGAATTCCTATTGCTACACCTGAGGAAGAGAGTGAGAGGCCTGACTGAGAGATTGGCAAATTGGTGGATGGTCAAAGACTGAAGATTGAAGGATTCGTGATTAGCTCCCGAGATTCAAAATTTGTGATTCGTGATTAGCGATTAGAATTTGTGATTAGCCAAGAAAAAGGTCAGAAGCCGATTTAAGTAAATTGACGTCGGTGATCCCACTAGCGTCAGTCGACTGTTAATCGACGTTGGCAGGTGCAAAATGAGTAAAAGGCCCAGCAAGCCCGTTCTACATCCGCCAGGTGCATAATTCGTTGGAGATTTGTTGAAGGTTAGGCTAAATATGCATGAGAGTTGGTTAGGTGGTTGGAAAGGAGTAAGAATAGGTCTTGGGTGAGTCATAAGGTGGGAAATAGTCCAAGGCGAGGTGTCCTAGGTGAGGTGTCATGGGTGATGTGTCAAAGGAGGGGGGTTATTAATTCAAAATAAGTTTATTATTTTAAATTAGTAATTGTATGGGTTAAGAATGGGTTAGGAATGGACCAAGGGGGGAATGAACAAGGGTTAGACACGATTTCGGTGTCTACATTTGCCCCTTTTTTTCTTGTTAGTTGTTCTGGATGAACTGCAAGCCAAAAACAAGAGTTGATTGCCCCATGCGTGGGATGATGTGGATTGCCCTGAGGTATGGATGATGTATTCCCCCTTAAAGTGGGAGTCGAGGGAAGGGAACCTGATGTCAGGTGTCGATTTGACAAAAGGTGGATGAGAAGGATGAAGAGTGAGTGAAAACGTTGTAATAGGTGTGATTACACGCATACCACTTCATGAGATGAATAGGTCAAATGTCACAGTCAAAAGGTCGAAGAGTGCCAAAATTGAAATAACTGGGCCCCAGCATTAGTCGTAGCTGATCGGGTTATTCAATCTAAGTTGTAGCTCCAAATGGTTATCGTGCTCTAGGTATCCTGGGCTCAGGAAGTGCTCCCAGAAACACGAAAATGTCATAAGTAGTGTGGATCAACCGGCATGCGATCCTATACTTGTGAGGGTCCAAAAATATGGTTTGTGAATAATTTTGCTATCTATTCATGAGGTAGCATGTGTGCAAACAAAACCAAGACAGAGTTGTCTCAGAAGTGGTCAGGGTCTGTGGAGATAGGCGTGATCTCCATGGTCGCTAGTCAGGTTGAGATATAAGTGATTTCAAATGTGCCCCATGAGGAGTCAGAAATGACTTTGACATTGACAGGGCTGGTTGATTGGTCATGATGGAAGATGAAAGGTCATCATCTTGAGAGAGATGAACGAGCAGATCGATGGACAAAGGAATGGCCGAGCTAACCTTAGAAGACTGAGTGCTACCTACATAGCCCCTGTGGGAAGGGCCTCAGACCAATGCAATTCGGAAAGAGGGTCAAAGAGGTCGATAGGCTGGTCTTGGTCAAAGTCAAGGTTGAAATGATGAGGAGAGGAAGATGTTATAGCCTTTTCCATATGGTGTATTCTACAACATTGATTAGTGGTCTTTCATCCCTAGCAATTTTCCATATTCATGATGGATGTATGCTAAAAATGAATCAAGGTCTATTTATGTTTTAGCAAGTATTGGTTTATGCTTAACATAAATTGTATCAGGTCGATAATTTCCATGTGTATTGGTGTCCATAGAAACTATGTGAAATGGACTAGGATGATGATGATGATGTCATGATGTAGGTCTGAGAATGTTTGGGTTGGCAAAAAAGGCTTGGTTGAATATGACCAAAGTGTGAAAGATAAGTGAAAGGTGAATTGCTCTTTCATTGACAAGGACCAGAATGATGGCATGGATGGGGTTTGTTAGAATGAAAGCCCCGTTTATGCATTGCGTCATGGACCAGTGTTGTGCTAGAGAAGTAATCGAATCACTTGATGTTAAGTGAGCTTGAAGTCCCTTGAGTATGTTGGGGTGATAAGTAGGAGAGGAGGGGGTAACCCATTTGTGGCAAGAATAACCTTGCCCCTTTTATAGGTGACCTAAGAATGATTATAGGCCTGTCCATGGCGTGATAGCTTGTTAGTCTTTTTTTTTTTTTGACGGTGAACTGATCGATGTGGGAAGTCCACATAGGGATGTTATTTGCTTTGGTGGTCATGTTGTGAAGTTGATCAATGCGAGAAACTTCAAAAAGAGGTGTTGTCTATAGCAATAGTTAGTCATAGCCATCCTTTGAGGGAGTGGTCTATATTTTGCTTTAAATATTTGATATGTTGGCCTAGCTGTCCTTCAAGATAGCAGTCTAGTAATATAGCAATTGTGTAGCTATCCTTCAAGGGAGCAGTCTACACTTAGAGAGTTTTATGACCTTTGATATGATAGGTATTGAAATTTTTGATATATGTTGACTAAAGTTTGCCATGGACGAGCCTGTAGAGGTTTAAGGGTTCCCTTTTATTAGGACAAACCATTACTGCTTAACAAAAAGGGTTGATAGGACTTGTTTAGGGGAATAGGGCTGAAAGGAATAGGAATTAAGAGGATGGGGTTGCTCAAGGGATGAGCTCAAGTAAAACGTCAAGTGATGAATACTCGATTAATAGAAGAATGGTCGAAGATGCAAGGCATAAAAAGGGGGTTCAAGTTCTGATAAGTTCCTGGACCATGCTAGTGCGTTTATGATAAAAGGTCTGAGTTAATTAGGAGCAAATTTGCCCCATTTGCCTCTTCAAGATGGGTCACAATGATTGATGACGGTTTGAAGAAGTGATAGGTTGTTTGGTTGGTTGATGTTTGATGATTGAAGTTTGGTCAAGGTTTGGTTGATGTTGGTCGGGGTCATGATAAGAAGGTTGATTGATGGTTGGACTATGTGTGGTCAAAGTTTGGTTGAATGTCTGGCCAAAGTTGGTCGAATGTTTGGTCAAAAGTTTGGTTGAATGTTTGGTCAAGGTCAGGATAAGGTTGGATTCCCCCAGTCGCTTAAGGAAAATGTTGGATAGATTGGTCAAGGTCAGTTGAGGCTTAGTGGTCAGATGGACTATGCTGATGTCGAATAAGGGGGTTAAAGGTGGTAAAGGGACCATAGTCCATCGTGGAGATCCCGATTTAGGTGATGAGGTTTGAGAGGCATGGGTCGGTGTTGATAATTTGTCGAGGAGGAGGTTGAGAGGATCCTTGATGAGAAGGGTATCCTTTTTTTAGTGTTGACAAATGATAGCTTTGAGAGCACAACAATGCTCAGTGTCATGTCCCAAAGTGTGATGATAGTGGCAAAATTTAGAGTTGTCAAACCAAGATGGCCTTGATCCAAGAGTTGATGAATGGGGTGGTGTTGAAGGTTTATTGATGATGTGGTCGAGAAGAAGGGTGTCATTCACCAGACATTGGCAAACAATGACCTTGAGGGCATAATAATGCTCAGTGTCATGCCCAAGCATGCGATGATATGCACAAATGTGAGTGTCATCGAACCAGGGTGGTTTTGGTCTGAGAAATTGATATGGTTTAAGAGGCAAGAAATTGATGCGAGAGGACTATAACAATTGCCATAACAGCAAGGCATAAGAACCTGCTAACGGGTTTGGATGTTTTATTGCACTGGGGGTTGATGAATTTGGTTTGAGAGGCATAAGAGGTGTTGGTCGATAGTTTGGAGGAGATATATGTCTGAGGGGTTGAGGGAGTAATGGAGGTGACTTGCCTCTGTGAAGTATGAGAGTAGGAAGAACTCCTATTAAAGTGGATGGATGCGGGCCCAAGATTGAAGGTAATGAGGAAGGTGGGGGAGGAGTTCTCCGATGTGGTTTAGTGGCCTCCTTTGGTTTGGGTTGAGGGCCACCTTTTTGCAAGGAGAGGTTAGATGCAGGTTTGGGTTCAGATGTGGACGGAGGTGAGTGAGATGTAGCAATCTCAGGCAAAAGGTAAGAGGAAACCGTGACTGGGTCTTCCTCGGTCAAAATAGGTGAAGAGACTGGTTCTTCTCCTGGTGGAGAAGAAATAAGAGAGTGTGGCTCCTACTCCTCAAGAGGGTAGAAGGTAGGGATGATGGTGCCTTCTATTTGTGCTTGAGGAGTAGGCAAGGTAGGGTCTGCAGATGAAGGTAGGGCTAATGGTGTTGGCATGGTCAAGGCATCCTCCAGTATAAAAGAGGTAAATGGAGGACTAATAGGAGAAGAAAGTTCTTCATCCTGTGATAGAGGAGGTTGGTCAGGGACAAGGGGCAAGATAGTGTTGATTGTGTGAATATTATGGTCTTGGGGGTCATTAATCATGGTTTGGACATTGTTTTGAGTAGGAGGATGGTTCAGGAATGGTTGTTTGAAAATGTCAATGTGTTGGTTAGGTGGGGTGTTTGGGTTATCTAAAATAAGATCCCCCTTATCGATCATGTCTTGGATGATGTTCTTGAAAGTTTAGCAATTGTCGATGTTGTGGCCATGGACACGGTGAAAGTGACAGAAGTTGGCCTCCCTATACCATGTAGGGATGGCTTTTGAAGGGTCGAATTGAGGTGGTCAGATTGGAGGGAGATTTAGGACCCCTTGCTTGACAAGTTTTTCCAAAATGGAATTGTATGATTCTCCAAGCGGAGTGTATGAATGCTGGATGTACCATTGTTAGAATTGTTTGGTGATGCTTGGAGATGTAGAAGGTTGAGAGTAATTAGTTGTCATCGAGGATGGTGATCTAATGACCACAGTGTTGGCCACTCCTTTGGGTTTGGATTTGGTAGAAGAAGAAGGTCTAGAAGAAGGGTCATTGGTTTTTGCATTAGTATTACGCAATTTGACCTTATCCTCTTCAATGGCGCAGAGTTCAAGATTTTGAGCCATGGTGAAAGCTTTGTCGAAAGTGTGGAATGTCTGAATCTACAAGGTAGAAGAGATGTGGATGGCACATGCTCAAGAAAAGAGCTCGATGAGCTCAAGTTGAGGCAAGGAGAAAGAGAGCTAGTTAATCAAGCCTCTCCAATGGGCGACAAAATCAACTATTATTTCATCGTCGAATTGCCTGATGGAGTAGAGGTCTGTGATTGAGACTTGTTTGGTGATGTTGATAGAAAAATGGTCGAGAAATAATTGGACAAGTTGAATGAATGAAAAGATAGTATGTCTGGCAAGAGAGCTATACCAGTCAAGGGCAGGGCCAGAAAGGGACATAGGGAACGTGCATAAAAGTAACGCATTGTCATGTGCTATAAGATAGCAGGCATGTCTAAATGCTCGTAGATGTTGTTGTGGGTCCTCCTTACTCTGGAAGTGAGTAAATTTAGGAATCTCCCATTGGTTGGGGTATGGTCGGATAGGGACAGAAGGATGGATGGGCTCGTTGCAAATTCGCTCATACGAGAGAGCATTACGTGAACCAGAGATAGAGGTCTCGAGACTAGACATTTTATCCATCAGCATTTTGATGACATCTGCTAACAGATTGGTGGATGGGATGCCCCCTAGGTTGTAGGGTGCTTGAAAGAGGCTAGAGGAGGCATACGATGTAATCGGTTGCGGTTGTAGGGGTGCAACGTATGGATGACTAGTCGCAGAGATAAATGTAGAGGCCAAGTGTGGTTGGGTCATGAAGATAGAAGGCATAGGCTGACTAGATATCACCAAAGGTGGTTGTGTGGTGGCATGGACAAAAGGGGAGGTAGGCACTCCTACATATATGGGCACAAGAGTGTGAGGGATCGAGACAATCTAGTTTTGGTATGATGTAGAACTTGGTTGAATTGCATGTGGTTGAGGGGGTAATGGAACCCCGATGGAGGTTGGTCTAAAAATAGATGTGGAGGCCAAACTTTGTGTATTGGCCATGGTCAAGTTAATGGTTGAGGCAAAAGGCTAGGTCATAAAAGGTTGGGTAGCGAATGGTGTCGATGTCATCACCACTTCACCTGAAAGGTCTCGCGTTGGGTTTCTTGCGAGATAGTTTTGGAGGGCTGTGACGTTGAGGTCCAAGAATCTTTCAAAATCTTGGTCCCCTTCAGGGATGATGGGAGTTTGAGTCGGGGTCGATCCTATAGGAGTTCTTTCAGTCTCCGAGTGGAACTCCATGATAGGACTGGTTAGGGACGAGGGAGCATGGTCAAGAAGAGGGTCAGGTTCCAAAAATTGTGTTTTTTCAATTCCAAAAACTCAGAATGAGGTTTTGGCAAAAAAAGCGATTGGGTTTTAAGTTGTTGTTTTGGAAAAAAGGACTATGATAGTGACCGACGTCGATTAAAAAACTGATGTCAGTGAGAAAAAATGGCCGACATTGGTCAGATAACTGATGCCGGTGGAGGAAGGTGACCGACGTCAGTGGTAAAGCTGATGCCCATGACTGTGGTTTCTAGAAACTCAAAAAACTTGAAGATTCTTGGAAAAAAGGAAGAAGAACGTCCTCACTAGTTCAAAAAACCAGATAGGAACAGAAAAATAGAGATAGAGACAGACAGGCCCTAAGCACTAAATCCTAAGAATCAACTTTTTAGAATCTTGTGGCTTATGCCTTAAAGATATGTTTGGGAGGTTGGCTGGTAGAAGGGTCCTAGAAGAGGTAGTCTATGGATGGTTTCAGGTTTTTGTTTAGGCACTCAAAAGTCTGTGTTAGGTTCCATACATGGTCTGGTGCTAAGGAGCAAGCTCCCCTCACTTCACGAGTCCAGTGATAAGCTGGGCCCGCTTAGCCAAAATATACTTTCCCTAGAGATTAGACTCTGCCAGAGAACAGAGTGGGCTTTCCCCTTGGTGATGAAATCCAAGTAGGATCACCGGGACAGGTAAGGTATCCGCTGGGGGATAAAATCCCAGTCGGGCCTTGTCTCAGGTAAGTTTGATGTTTGATTTAGTGCAAGTGGTTTAGGTTGTGTAACATGAAGTGGACTAGATTAATTCAATATGCGATTTGTTAATTACTAAGTGTGGACTAAGAAATGCAAGCACAAGTAGAAATGCAATGCAATAAGTTTTAAGCCCAAGTCGAAATGTTAAGTTGGAATGAAAACAAGTTGAGAAAGGGTTCAAGAGTATGATTTTTCACTAGTCTAGAAGTGGAAGAAAAGGAAAGAAAAGTTCTTTTTATTCCTGCTGATGATGTCATTTAGAAGAGAAGAAAGAAGTGAAGAGGGAGAAACCTAATGCACCTAAATGAAAAAAGAAGGAAAGGAACCCAAAGAAGGCCCTAAGGGTCCCACCGGGCGTGCCAGAATGTTTCTATGCTAAATTTGCTTTCTACATTCAAAGAGAGAAAATGAGAAACTTAAAGAAATGGTCAAGGCTTGTGTGTACCTGGATGTAGTCATGCACACCGTAAACCAGACACTGTGAGAACTCCTCTTTGGCTGTGGAGGAATGACACCTACAAAGAAAAGAGACTTGGACAAAAAAAGGCGTTAGATGGATAGATGGTGGGTTGCCAAGCGAAATCTTGATCCCAGAAGTATGAAGACTTCCTTAAGGGATATCAACCCACTAGTCAATAAAAAGAAGTGTCTGATAAATAGTAGAATGTTAAAATACTAAAATGATAAAAGACTGAAAAGGAAAATGGAAGCAAAAGGCTTACCTAGAAGATGCTGTCAGACTGGTCACAGTGGCCAGCATCGGTGGTCCTATCGGCGTCGGTTGTTGAGGTCTACCGACGTCGGTTAGTCTATCAACATCGGTTGGGGTAGTGGCTGGCATCGGTCAGGGAAGTAAGCTTGGATGGGGTCTGGTCAGGTTTGTGGTCTGTGGATAGGGTCTGGTCATGCAAAATGGTCTAGGTTTGTCTAAAGGTCTGAGAATTTGGTTTTGAGGTAGTCTGAAGGTCTGGTTTTGGTTAATGGTCTGTACAGAGATACAAGGGAGTCAAATGGACAGAATGTCAAATGGACAAAAGGGTAGAGGAGGCCAATAGGGAAATAGGGAAATAAGGATTCGGGTCTAGTCTAGTTTGGGGATAGGAAGTGCAAAATCTAATTCATAATACTTAGAAGCAAATGACTAGAAAAGACAGAAAACACAGACAATATATTTACCTATGGCTGGCTGAAGGAATGCTGCTGATCCCTGTACCTGTTGTTGATGTATCCTATGTGGAGGACCTATTGTTGATGGAGTTGTTGAAGGCAGAATTCCTGTTACTGCACCTGAGGAAGAGAGTGAGAGGCCTGACTGAGAGATTGGCAGATTGGCAGATGGTCGAAGACTGAATATTGAAGGATTCGTGATTAGCTCCCGAGATTTAGAATTTGTGATTCATGATTAGCGATTAGAATTTGTGATTATCCAAGAAAAAGGTTAGAAGCTAGTTTAAGTAAACCAACGTCGGTGATCCTGCTGGCGTCAGCCGACTGTTGATCGACATCAGCGGGTGCAAAATGAGTAAAAGGCCCAGCAAGCCCGTTCTACATCTGCCAGGTGCATAATTCGTTGGAGATTTATCAAAGGTTAGGCTAAATACACATGAGAGTTGGTTAGGCGGTTGGAAAGGAGTAAGAATAGGTCTTGGGTGAGTCATAGGGTGGGAAATAGTCCAAGGTGAGGTGTCCTGGGCGAGGTGTCATGGGTGATGTGTCAAAGGAGGGGGGTTATTAATTCAAAATAAGTTTATTATTTTAAATTAGTAATTGTATGGGTTAAGAATGGGTTAGGAATGGACCAAGGGGGGAATGAACAAGGGTTAGACATGATTTTGGTGTCTACAACACCCATAAAGGCACTCAAAGTAAAAAAAATGGAAGCTAAGGCATTGAAAATATTCTTTGATATTTTTCAAAAGTATATAGCTAATGAGGTAAGGGGCACTTCAGGTGTTCACTAAATGTATCAATCACATCCACCACAAGCATCATATCACACTACTTTAGAGGATGCACACCTCTACATAATATCATTGGTGTGTATCTTACCATAATGCCATCTAGATTGTAATTACCAATTACAATTTCAAGCACAATTTCTATCAATACACCATAGATTTTAGTGGAGCCACCAATGCAAGCGAGGTCTATTCCTAAAGTGTTTACACATATGCATACTCTCCCATAGAGACCATTATTAGAGAGACCCCTATGTTAGAGATATGTTTTGCATTCTATAGGCCCTTCCTCTACTCATTTTATTTTGAGATAAGTATTATTTTATTTGGGTTATTAGCATAGGCAACCTATGCTACCTACAACATCTTCTACTAGATGAGTACCTAAGACCCCTATAGTTCATAGGACACCACAGTCAATTTCATGAATTCCTAGCACCAATTCATAGGTAGTGATAGATATAGATCACTCAGTATAGTAGGTTTTAGGAATAGATTTATCTTTTCATACAACATACACAATCATTATTCTTTTATTTGACAAGGGCATATTGATAGTGAGTCTCCCATGAGACTCATTGACTAGTTTTGTTCCTCCCTTCTTGTATATACTTTCCTTATTTATTATTCCTTGTATATAGTTTCATTTTTATGTTGATTATATATATTTTATATCTAAGAAATATAAAAATAATACAATATTTAAAAAACACAAAAACATTCAAATATTTTCCTATAAAACATAAAATTACAAATTGTGTGCATTACCATGTTTACATATCTCATACTTGTCAGATACTACATATCCTAGCTATCTTAGTATAGTAAGTTTTATCATGCATACATGATTCACTTTTTCTTATCAAGTGCTTGTAGATTGCTACAAGACTCAGATCCACTACACTGATCTAGATTTGTTATTATCTACCCAATGGGGGAATATACACATATACATAGGTTATTTATTTGACACATTCACCTATTTTTGGGCACCCTATACATAGTTTCAATTACCAAGTTACATATTTATATACCATACATCACCAGTTTAGCATTTTTATATATTGATATTGATCATGCTACATTTACTTGATTTTTTTTAGTCTATTAATACTTTAGACTTGGTATATATACATCTTAGATCTTACACAAATTTGTATTGCATGTTCATGCATACTTTCATTTCTAGATTTCTTAGTTTAAACTTGATTGTGTCTCTATGCTCTTTTATTTTAGGGCATTTGAATATTTCATTGATCTTTATCTCTATGATACTTATTTTCACAGTATGTATACTTTGGACATGTGCCCATGTTCTTGTGTGTGCCTTCTTGATTATGTATGCAAACATTTAAACATGTCTTTATATGTGTCTCTAGGATAACTTGTTTATTACTTGTGTATGTGGAAATTTGAACATGTCCTTGTATGTCTTATGTTCTTATATTTAATGACATGTGCCCATATCTCTTGTATGAGGACCCTTAGCCTACTTTGTGTACTTCATGTGTCTTATATGCATGATTTTTTGTATGTGTCATGGTCATGACCCTGGTCTCTTGCTTGTTTCACACTCCAATTATATATTCCATGAGGGACCTCATGCATCTCCCCTTCCTACTTGGGTGTCATGATGGGCATCATGCCTCATCCCCCTAGGTAGTTACTCAATTATTAATTAGATTTACTGTTACATGCATTGTTATATCTATCTTGATAGCCTTGTGAATGATAGAAATAACATAAATTACATATTAAAAATTTATGGTTAGATTTTATTACATTTTAATGATATGTATGCACACTATATTGGATTATTATGAAAATATTATATATTCTCCAACTAACACACATCCTATAGAGCTTTTTTTTAGGATAGTTTTTACACAGGTTCAATAACTCCCATTAAAAGAGGGGTTTATCACAAAGACCAAGATCCCATACTGCACTCACAGTATAGTTTTCAACACATAGGCTTAGATTATAAAAATTAAACTCAAGTAAACATAGGGAAAATAATGACACATAGATCAATATAGTTGCATAAAAATTAGAATAGTTAGACATTATCATCTAAATTGGGACACTAGCACCACATGGTGCTACTTTCCAAGATATGGCTCTAATTTATAGTAGCCTTGATTTTAGAAAAATATAGATTGGCCAAAAAAGTATAGTAGGTATAGACCAATTTTGAATAGGTTTAGTTACAAATTTACTAGTTTAGCTCATATTCATACCAGTTTGCTCAAATTAAGGGCTTCATGAATTGCATGACCATTCCCATTTATAGTTCAGATACCTAGATGTAGATTATTACAACTCAGTCCATAATTCATATGTTTAGATATCATATTTAAGGGCATGTGCATGACACATTGTTTTTATATGCTAAATTATAAATTGGTTGATAAAATAGAATGAAAAAGTCCATGTCAATCTCTATGATGTATACATCAGACATCATATTCAATGTTTCAAACCAATTTCATGCCTTAGTCCATCTACATTGGTTAGCATTCTCAAGTGGAATAGAGTTTCCTAATATACCTGAGTGGCTATAGAGTTGAAATTTCTAATTAGATATCTCTAGTTATACATTTCCAATTACATCATGTAGCTTCAACTTTAGCTACATCTAATACACATGGGTAGGCAATGATGGATTCATAGTCTACTTGAGTTCTTGATCCACCTACATGAGAGGGTTGGACACACCATCAATTTTATCCAAGATAGTCACAGGTCATGTTCCACCAAGAAGCGGTGGGCAATGATGGATTCAAAATTGAATGGATTTCTTGAGCCACCCACACATGAGGATTAAAAAATCCATCATCTTAGTCCAAGCTATTCAGTAATTGATCACTATATACATGAACACATATGTTATCACCAAGTTCAAGCATTGTTTCACATACCTAATGAGGTGTATTCATTCCTTTCCTCTCTCTTATCCCTTTACTCAGTTTTACTTCTTTACTCAATTTTGTCTTTGTTTTTTATATATCTTAAGTAAGGAATTATCTATGCATGTTTAATTTTCAAGACACACAATGGTTCATGCTTCACATACTTAGATCCAAACTCATAGGCTTCACCTCTTAGGTAAGTCCAAGTACACTTATTTTTCCTTTATCTTAATCATTTCACTTTGATGCATCTATAAAATAAAAGGGGGGTAAATGTAATCACCTAAAAGTGGCACTTGAGTGCTAAGAGTGTTATTTGAGACCACCTATCCCTAGCTTATCCCTAGACCTATCCTAGGGTCTATATTCACACTTATCTAGCCTTTATGCAAGCCAAACACATCCCTAGTCATCCCTAAAGCAGTCTCAGACTCTCATTATTGCATCTTGACCCTTTTTTCCTTAGCTTCCACCACCTAGACACTAATTCCATAATAGGAATAGTATCACCACATGGCACTAGTGTCCTAATATTGGTGTTATTGTCCATTCCCTCTTTTTTCCATAAATAGATATCTTTTCAAATCTTAGACCTCATAGGGTCAACCTAGACCTATTTTAGCACCTACATAAGCACCAGAATAATATATATAAATGAATTTTATCCCTATAACCACTTGATGGAAATTAGATGCAAATTACATATGCAAACTCAGAACAAGTTTGCACATTTACGGTTATCAATACCTTTTCTACCCTACTTCTACATACTACCATCTATAGCATTCTTAAGCTCATATTACTCAAATTTATAGTCTCAATCACATTCAAATCACTCAAGTCAACCATCATACTATCTTAAATTGTACTTTTACCAAAAATTAGTGGGGAGAACTACATTGGGCTTGATCCCTCTTAAGAGTATTGGTATGTATGTAACTTTCATCATAGTGGGGTATTGAGGATGTTGAGCCTACCCCACTAATAAACAAATTTTTATAATTATATCAACTATATGCCATATAAACATGTAATATTAGGTTTTTCTCATAAAATCAATCAAAATATGCCACCTATAGGTTTTTATAACTCATGCATACAATAACAAGATTGATAAACCTAGACATAAGTACACCCAAAAGCTAAGAATAGTCTTGCGCAACAAGGACACTAGTGCCATATGGTCTTACTATCCAGGAGAGGTTTTGAGACTTAGATCCTATTTTTGACATATAGACTATCCTTTGCCTTAGTTTTTAGCCTCTATATCATCCGTCTTAGTCATTTTCTAGCTAATTTCTCATTTACATTATTTATTGATATTTTTAGAAAGGCTACATTTAGTCAATTCTATAAAAAATCATTATTTGTATTTATGAATATTTTTGCCTTGATTTACTATAATCATCTCTTTAACAACATAGGATTTACATTCTTTTAAGTTGTAAAATATTAATACACACACACACACATATATATGTTATGAATTACTCAGATATTATTGATGTATTTATTTTATTTCTATCATACATGTTGATTGTTATATATGTTATGGGAAAATGTATGATGTGTGTATTATTCTTTTCTATCAAATGTGAAAAAAAATCATGATCAAAAATAATGATAATCAAATAATTTATATGTAAAGAAAATGAAAAATGTGAAACCAAAATTACGAATAGATCACACCTGTAAAATATATTGAAATTGAAAAAAAAATGTGAACAATGAAAAATTAGATGAAAATGGGAAAAATATCGATGTAAGATAAGATACGTAATGAAAAAAATATCAATGTAAGATAAAAACACAAATAAATATATAAAAATGAAAGAAATATCAATGTAAAAGCACAAAAAAAAATATAAATGAAATAAATATCATTATAATAACACAAACAAATATATGTAAATGAAACAAATATCAATGTAATAACAAACCAAATTTAGAGCTTGTGTTAGTTTTTAATGTAGAAGAGTATTGTTGGTATAGCAAAACATAGCACATAGTTTGTTTTAGGAGGTTAAGAGAATTTTGTGAGGAAGACCTAGTCCTATTCAAGATATTATATTGCAACTCATAAAATTAAAACCATTGAGTTGAAAACATGGAGGGTGTGTATAGTAAATAAGGGTATGATGCAGAGCTACCACACATCTCTATCAAAATCTGCCTTTATCCTTCATTTAAGATTCTTCTTGCTTCATTCAAAACCCCATACTCCTTTTGGGTCAATCATACAATAATAACTATAATGTTCTTTCATAATGATTCATAATATCATGCTACACTAGTTTCAAATGACCTTCACGCTATCAACAAACCATCCAATACCTTCAATACGTTGAAACATTATTTATTCATGTACTCTCTTCAACTTTTATAGTACTCTCACAAGTTGTCAATGTTAAATGACCTTTGAATGGTGAATCAAAACATAATTATTATTTAAGTCACATAGTGATCTTCCTCTTCCTTATAAAACTCCTTTTCATCCCTACTTAAGCATCTAATTTAATCAGCCTACTTTTTTTCTTCAATCAAGCATCTTTCTAGCCTTATCCCTAAGTAACCCTATTTAGGGGTAAACCTCCTTGGTTTGGGAAATATAAAATCTTTAAAAACATGTTGAGACCATTTTTAAGAACCCATTTTGGTATTAAATCTTCACCATATTCCATTTGGCATCATTATTTATACAAACCCTATTTCTCTATCATCTTAGACATTCAATTAGGCCTATTTAGCCCTCATTCAAACTAATAATTTACATTTTATATAATATTGATGGTAACAACTTGAAACCACAAAAATATATTAGGTTTTTTTGAAATAACACTGATGACCAAGTTTGGGCTTTTTTGGCTAGTGGAAACTCTTTCAAAATCTTAAACCCTAATATTACTAGGGTTTTTAGGTCTGTATATAGATCTGAGAGTGTAAAAATTACATATCTCATTCCAAAAATAGTTTAAAATAAAATTAATGGTTTTAATAGCTATTTCTAGTCCCTTTTCTAATTATTCATTTAATAATCAAGTCATTATAACCCCTATAGCACTTGTAACAAGGAAAACTCAGTCTTACATCATTATATTCTCATACAAGAAAATAGTGTACCAAGGTTTCACTATACTTTCAACTTCCAAGAACTCTATAACCTATAACAAGTTTTTATCCAATTTCAATGACCATGTTGAACCCTTTAAAACTCTCTCTATTTGGATCAATGACAAGTTTCAACATAAAGACATAGTAAACAAAATTTCTATGTTTTAGGGACTATGTATTTATAAGGAGCAAGATCAATGTCCAACTTGAGTAAAAAAATATTGACCAAATTTTTCTTCAAACAAGATTTATCCAACTATTATTATTTATGTTTCACTTCTAATTCTCCTCAGGACTCAAGTGAAGAAGGATTAAAACACATAGATAATTGTTTCTTGAATAAAACTATATGATTACATACCCTATCAGCAAATTAGACCATTTTTACAAAAATAATGACTGCTTCCAAATCAATCTTGGATTTTTTATAAAAATATATATTATATACTTAATCATAAATAACATCACAAAAATAAAACTAGTAACTCACCATTATAATATTTCCAAACACATTTCATCCTCTGCTCCATCATGCAGATTCATTACATATAAAATACTTGCATCCAAAACATTCTTTTCTTTATAGGTTTTTACTTCCAATCTCCATACTCTATCATCCTTGAATGGTATGAGAGGTTACTAACTAAAAAAATCACTCTCCACACTATATAACTCCTACCTATGATCAAAAAATCCTACAACAAGATTCATAACTGATTCTTGATCAAGAATGTTCAATAACCTCCTAGTCCAATGTAGGGTGGTGGACTACCACCTCACACCTTATTTGATAAATATATTCAAATCCAATTTTAGGACCTTTCAAGAGACCATCAAGGTCATTTAAAATTTTATTTATCAATTACACATCATCACACTCTCTTAGACCAAATATTACATCATGAAAATTTTAAATTCCCTTTTGGCAGGAAAAATAATTCAAATTCAAATTTTCACACACTTAAGACACATTCTAGACCATATTTGATCATTCCAAGATACCCCTACATCATACTCCCAAGGAGAGAAAAAAAATTAACACCCATGTTCATCTTCCTTTAAACACTCATATAGGTGTGTGTGCTCTTGACTACCATACTTTTACTTTGTCTTACCTCTTGCCATCTTCCTCCATTTTATACCTAAAAAATACAACTCAATAAATACACCATGTTCTTTCTCATTCCCTTGAGGCATTTTCCATCTTCCCTCTTTGCTTTCTTATTTCTCCTTCTTCCAAGCACCTTCATGCACTTTGTATGCTTCACTCTTCTTCTTTGCATTAGTCATTAATGCATCTTGTTTCTCTCCTTACATGACTTTTCCTTATTCTTTCACCTATACTTCAACCTCGATAGATGCAACTTCTTCATATAGAGTGTCATCATGTTATTTACTTCTTCTTGTCTTCAATAATGTTTTTATCTTGGAAACCATTGTTACATTCCACAAGTCTATGTTCTCTTTTGTAACCTCCTTAACCATTTTTATATACATTAGATGAGGATAAAATCCATATTTTTTGCTTAAAATATTCATACAAACTTGAATATTCCTCATACCTTTCTTTATGTTGCTATCCCATTGCTCCTTTGGCCTCACTTTCATCCTCTTGAGTGAGGATATATTCCTTCTTCAAGCTATCTTGCTTCCAAAATGGATGACTTAGTTGTTCTTATTCCATCAACATGAATCTTCCTGGAGTCTCTTCTTCATCTTGGCATCTTTTGATCACCACTTGGTCATATGCTTCCTCTTTTTATTGGTTGAGCCTATGAATGGTCTCAACCATCTCATTCTTCTCTTCTCTCAAACCTACATTCACACATACTAATACATTATTAGATTTCAAAACATGAGACTTGATTTCCTCCTTTTCCTTCATATTTTGTCTTCTTATCTTCTCCACTAATTGCTTAATTGGCCACTTGAGTATCTTCTTTCTCATGACCCATCCAAGATGTGGGTTCACAATATCTTTTTTATACTCTATCTTGGTTATCATCTCATCCATTTACTACCTCATCTTTTCCATCTCAATCTTCTTCTTGGTGTCTTCATGCACCCTCTTCTCTTTGTGTCTTTTATGCTTAACCTCATCTCTCACTTTCCTTTCTACCTCTTCTTCATCTTCATCTTGAGTACCTCAGTTGGGTACATTCTTCTCCTTGTTTTGGTCTCATTTAAACCTTTTCCTTTGGTTCACACTTGGAACCCTTCTATCTTAGACATCACTTGGGCCTTTCCACTACTTATCCTTCACACTTAGACTATCTTCTCCTTCCTAACCTCTATTTATGAGCTTCTTTCCTCTTGAGCTTTTTAATATCTCTTCTTGATTCAGGGTTTCCACCATAATACTTACTATTTTCTATCACATACCATCAACAATGTATTTAAACTAAATAATCAACCAAAAAATACATCATACCTTTTCTTTTTCATAATGTCTTACTTTGTCTCTCAACAAAACTCTATGCTTGATTGCCTACAACTTCATGCAATATAAACAATGTAATAAACCTTTCTATAACTTTCCCAGAGCATTTAGATCACTCTAATACCAAATGATGTAGAGCTACCACATGTCTCTATCAAACTCTACCTTTATCCTTCATTCAAGATTATCCTTACTTCATTCAAAACCTTATATTCCTTTTAGGGAAATAATTCAATAGTGAATATAATATTATTTCACAATGATTCATAGGATCATGTGACACTAGTTTCAAATGAACTTTACACTATCAACAAACCATCCAACATTTTTTATTCATGTACTCTCTTCAACTTTTGTAGTAATCTCACAAGTTGTCAATGCTAAATGACATTTGAATGGTAAATCAAATCATAATGATTATTTAAGTCACATAGTTATCTTCCTCTTCCTTATACCACTCCTTTTCATCCCTTCATAAGCATCTAATTTAATCTATCTACTTCTTTTCTTCAATCAAGCATCTTTCTATCCTTATCCCCTACTAGCCGTATTTAGGGGTAAACCTCCTTGGTTTGGGAAATATACAATATTTAAAAACATGTTAAGACCATTTTTAATAACCCATTTGGCTATTACAACTTCACCATCTTTCATTTGGCATCATTCTTTATACAAACCTTATTTCTCTATCATCTCAAACCTTCAATTAGGCCTATCTAGCCCTCATTCAAACCAACAATTGATATTGTATGAAATATTGATGGTACCAACTTTAAACCACAAAAATATCTTATGCCTTGATGCAAAAACATTTATGACCAAGTTTTGGCCTTTTTGGTTGGTGGAAACTCCTCCAAAATCTTAAACCCTAATCTAGGGTTTATAGGTCTCTATACAGACCCAAGAATGCACAAAATTACATATCTTGTTTCAAAAAATAGTTTCCAATAATAATAATGGTTGGTATAGCTCTTTCTATTCCATTTTAAACTTTATCATTTAATAATAAATTCACTATAACCCTTATATCACTCGTAATAAGGAAAACTCAGTCTTGCATCACTATATTCTCATACAAGAAAATAGGGTACCAAGGTTTCACTATACTTTCAACTTCCAAGACCTCTATAAAATATGAAAAGTTTGTCTCCACCTTTCACGACCATGATAATCCCTTTAAAACTCTCTCTATTTGGATCAATGATGATTTTCAACACAAAGACATAGTGAATAGAATTTTTGTATTTTAGGGATTATATATTTACAAGGAGCAAGATCAATGTCCAACCTAAACAAAAAACTATTAACCAAATGTTTATTTAAATAAGATTTATACAAATATTCTTATGTACTGTTTCACTTCTAATTCTCCTTAGGACTCAAGTGAATAAGGATTAAAACACTCAGACAATTGTTTCTTGAACAAAACTATGGGATTGCATACCCTATCAGTAAATTAGACTGTTTCCACAAAAACAATGACTACTTCTAATTCAATATTGGATTTCTTATAAAAATATATATTATATAGTTTATTATAAGCAATATCATCAACATAAAATAAGTAACTCACCATTATAATTTTTCCAAACACATTTCATCATCTATTCCATCATGCAGATTCATTACATATAGAATACTTGCATCCAAAACATTATTTTCCTTACAAGGTCTTACTTTTAATCTCCATACTCTATCATCCTTGAATGTTATGAGAGGTTACTTCCTCATAAAATTAATATCCACACTATATAACTTCTACCTATTATTAAAAAATCTTACAACAAGATTCATAACTGATTCTTGATCAAGAATGTTCAACAACCTCCTAGTCTAATGTAGGGTGGTGAACTGCCACCTCACACCTTATTTACCAAATATATTCAAATCCAATTTTAAGACATTTTAAGAGACCATCAAGTTCATTTACAACTTTATTTATTAATTACACATCACCACACTCTCTTATACCAAACTATTACATCATGAAAATTTGAAATTCACTTTTGGCAGGAAAACTAATTCAAATTTACACACACTTAAGAAACATTCTATACCATCTATGAGCATTTCAATATTCCCCTACATCAATATATTTTATTAGGAAGGTCTAATCCTATCTAAGACCTTATACTTCAACTCATAAAATTAAAACAATGAGGTCTTATCGGGTGTTAAACAATACTCATCAACGGGAATATCAGGGATAATATGATGAATAGAGGGAATATTACATAGGCATTATATAAGTCCTTAATAGAAATGAGAAACACTTAAGAAATTATGCTAGTGTTAATAAATTTTGAACAATAAATACCTAAGATACTTTGACTAGTAGATTCAAAGCTTGGGCTAATAATTAAAGTACATAGATTATCCCATGAAGTTTATGTAGACACTTCATTTTCATCACTTTCATGCTGAAATTACACATGAAAATGACTTTTTTCAATAATGCATGAAAATATCATTTTAATCCAAACTAACCACATAATTTATTGTACAAATTTAGAATCACTTGGGTGCATCCCTAATTGGGACAATACACCGTTTGGTATCATTTATTTCTTATAAAGATCTTGAATCATTTTCATGACTTTTTTTAGATTAATATCAGGGTTAATGGGTCCCCTTCCATTAAAAACATAATACTTCAGAAAAAAAAAAGTTGCCTGGATTGATTATAGCTTTGTCAAGGCATTTGGTCATCCTATTACAAATGCAACCAATAAACCAAAAGTATAAATTACTTTATCTTTACTCAGAATACAATATTTACCAACACAAAAATCCATAAATTACTTAATCTCATCTTTCTTTGTTATGCATTGAGAAATAAATGTTTAGAAGGATAACTAGGGATGAGGAAACATTTTATATTACTTATAACAACCTTCCATTCTTCTTCCTTACTTAATTTACCTAAATCCAAGCTTAAAAATTAATACCCCTCCTTGGGTTTACCTCTATAAGTTTTCTTCTTATGAACTATATCAGTAAAACTTTTTCCAACTGACCCAATTAACTCAGAATATTTAAGTGAGGATATAAAAGGTACCTCACTTGATATTTAATTTTTTTCCAAGACAAATTTTTAAATAACTCCTAAAGGCACAACAGAATTGCTTTCCAAAAAAACTATAAGACTTTCCTCTTTTACTTCCTTCCCCCATGAAGAATCTACTTTTCACTTGGATTTTTGATAAGAAGCTAAAAGATGACCAATTTTAAAATATTTCTAGCATCTAAAGGGAATCCACTCAAAATTGATGGTTTGAGACCAACACATGTCTTTCAATTTTAACTTAATCCTTTCAGGAAGATATTGCATAATATATAAACACATTAAAATCCTAGCAAAACTTATCCTATAAAAATTTAATGAAGAAGCATCAATTTCTACCAACTCACCTAGTGCACTTCTAATAGTCAACAATCCAAATTCAGTCCAAAACTAGAGTGGAAGATATGGTAGCCTCATCTAGATAGGTCGAAGAGAAATATTTTATGTTAAAGGGTTAAAATCAAGAAACCAGGGATTTATAAGGAGAATGTGATGTTCACAGCTCCAGGATTTTGATTGAAATATCTTATTACAATCAGCCAAATTATCAAATACCACAATAAAAAATCCTCTAGCACAAGGATATATTTCCATATTACCTCCCAACATAGACTTCCAAGAATTTGAAATCCACTAGTGAAGAATAGACAAGGAAGGCCAAAACCTATCAAAATGACAAACCAAACCTTTTTCTTGTATACCAATCTTCACCATCAAGGACCTCCTCAAGAGATTTATGTTCAAAGTTAGCCACCATAGTTTTCAAATCCATGCTCAAAACCCTAGATTAATCAATGTGGGATATTGATAGAGCAAATGGAACCCTAACATCTTGATTAACCAACTTAAAATATATGGATGGATACCCTACTATGCCCCTTATTTTCTTTCCCTTCTCCTAGTCCAACCAAAGTACCAACAAATTTTTCCTTCTCTACTTTTGGAAATACCTATGCCCTACTTTCCACACACTCTACCATAGTCTCCCAACTCTACCATTGACTCTCTACCACTTTTTTCCCTTCATTAATCATGGTGTCTACATATTTTGACTTGCATTCAACTCATAGGCCCTAATCGTGGAAGATCATGATTTGTTCATTGTGTAGGAGCTTGAATCATTTTCATGACTTATAAATGTTATTCTAATGTTAATTAAATGATATATTAATTTGATAAATAATTTTTTTTTAAAATCACCTTTATTATAATTATTTTTTAATTTATAATTGATTAATCTATTTTTTATTCTAATTAATTAATCTATTTCTTTTCTTCTAATTATTAATTAATTTCTAACTAGTTAATCTATTTCTTCTTCTAATAGAATTTTTTGAATCTTTTGGAATTTTCTTTTTTATTAAATTAATAAATTCAATATTACCTCACATTATATTATCACTAGGTAAAGTGTGCAAATTCAAAAAAAAACTCTCACTTACACACTTAGTTGTATAGCATATAAAATTCATTTACACATTCTAAGCCATAATCAATGAAAACTCTTGCATGTTCAATCAAGGAGATGTGAGGACTCATTCTCAAACCTCCATCTCAGTCAAGGTGAATGATTCTCATTATTTTGATCAATTTATAAATACAAGCTTCATCTTTCATTCTAGGGGGTGACAAATCTTGACTAATTGGTTATCCTGAGCTTATTATTATTTCAATTACCAATTTCTTAATCAATTCAATCGTAAAGCTAATGTGTCTTTAGTAATATTTTTATATATAAAATGGGATCCACTTCTCCTTTTTCTATGAATTAATTGATTAAATAATTGGTAATTGAAATAATAATAATAATCTTGGGATAATCAATCAGTCAAGATTTGTGAGCCTTTGAAATAGAAGATGAAGCTTATATTTATAAATTGATCAAAATAATGAGAACCATTCATCTTGATTGATATGGAGAGCTGAGAATGAGTCCTCACATATCCTTGATTGAGCATGCAAGAGTTTGCATTGATTATGGCTTAGAATGTGTAAATAAATTTTTTATGCTATGTAACTAAGTGTGTAAGTGAGAATTAAAATCATTTTAACTTGCACACTTTTCCTAGTGATAATATCAATGTGAGGCAATATACACTTATTGATTTAATAAAATAGATAATTCCAAAATATATAAAATTATTTTATTAGAATAAAAATAATAATTATAATAAAATAAATAGATTAATTAATTATAAGAAAATATATAGATTAATTAATTATAAATTAATTAATAATTAGAAAAAAACAAATATATTAAATAATTAGAAATTAATTAATATTTATAATAAAATAAATAGCTAATTAATCAATAATTAAAATAAAGGTGACATTTCTAATATTATTTGGTAGATTAATATTTCATTTAATTGACCTTGTAATAACATTTATAAGTCACAAAAATTATTTAGGACATTGTATAAGAAATAAATGATATGAAATAGTGTATTTCCCAAATCATGGATGCACTAAGGTGATTTGAAATGTGCACGGTAAATTATGCATTCAATTTGGATTAAAATCATTTTTCAAGTATTATTTTGGAAAGCCATTTCCATGTGTAATTTTGATATGAAAGTGATGAAAATGAAGTGTCTATAGTTTGTATATGCATGAAAATTTGAAAATTTTCTACCTTCTCACAACATGTTCCCTATTCCTTAGGACCCCTTACAAAGTTATTAATATACTATAATATTGGGTATTCTCATGAGAAATTAGGGGTACTAAATAGTATAATGAGAACTCATATCCCAGTTTACTAGCCTATTGCACCCCAATAGACCTCATCTCTCAGCTCTATTATGAGGCTAACTATGGAGTTTTAACTTTAACTAAAACAAGATATGTGCCAAATAATAATCACATGTTTTGGTGTGATTTTGATTGTTGACATAAAATCTGAGGTAGTTAGCTATAGATTGGTTTAAGTTATTTATGCTAACTTTAGGTAAACTAATGTATAATAAGGGTTAGTATCAGGTTAATTCCTTATTATTAACTTTAAAAACAAGTAGTGCTTATACTTTTAGTGAATCATACATAGTATATAGAACACATGAATTTCCTATGTTAATTCCTTTCTTTTATATTATTAGTATAACCACCAAATGCAATAGTTCATATACTATTTAATATGTACTATAGATACAATTATACAGGTTACTTCACTCAATAACCTTTACATAATCAACTCTATTATTCTCTATTATCTTGTCTAATAAAATGTCAAGGTATAAATACAAAACCAAAACAACATTGATCAATATTCATTTCTATATAAGACATTTCTTTTCTCTAATCAAGTCAGCCTTTGTCTCTGCAAAGCCTTCTTTCTTAATGCAACCCTAGTTGCTAGAATCTTTTATTCTATCAGCCTAGAAGAGTGTTCCACTATTGTGGTACTAAATATAACTCTATAGTACTTATGGTTGGGTTCTCTAATTAAACTAGAATCCTTCCAACATTTTCTTGGATTCTATAACTTTGTCTCATCTTTGAGACAACTCTAGGTGTTGAGAGGTACCAAAAAAGTGCTACTACCAATATGCCTAAGTGTAACAAAATTATAGATATATTATAATACATTATTGGATAACTATGGATTAGGTGCATCTTATTAGAAAATATGCTACTAGGATTTAATTAGCATGGTCTTGTTGGATAATTTTGGCCTACATACAAAACTTTTCCTAAATAGATCAGTATTTTGGAAGTCCTAGAGTAGAATGAGAAGCTGAGTAGAGTTCCTATTGAGTGAATGATCAAATGGCTTGGAAGCAAGTCTAGAATTATAGGGAAAAGGATTCAGTGGGTTTCCATGGTGTTCATGGAATTTGGGGTTCATGAAGTAGGTTTTTCTCAAAGTCTCAAAGGTCTATTAGAGCCTTGATGGGTCAAAAGATGATTAGCACAAGCCTAGAAGAGTCAGACCATCATAACATGTTATGTAGGAATTAATGGGTCAATGTGGTTATACATTTTATAAGTGCACTTAAAAATCCTTTCAAAGCCAAATAATTTCATGAACATGATTTTATTTGTGCCTTGAATATCCCCTAAAAATTTAATATCTTGATGAGTTGTCTATCTCGAGATATAAGCCTTAAAAGTTGTACTAGCAAAATGGGACGTGTGCATGAACGTCAAGTTAAAACCATGGAAAATAGTCATTTAAATTCAAATAATTCAAAGGATCCTAAGGTTGAACATAGGGATAAAAAGTGTCAAAATATCACTTGATTATATCATAGTTCAATGGTACATGGTTAATATCTTGAGTCAGTGGGACCATTAAGATCAATGACATGAGTTAAATCATTCAAATCGACATCAAAAACAAGCTCAAAGTCAAGTCAAAGGATCCTAAGATTAAATATGTCGATGATAGGTGGCATGATCATAGTAAATCAAAGGATCAATGGTGTATATTTAATTAAGAAAAAGTAGGATCAATGACATGCATTCAATCATGTCGAGGAGATTAATAGTGTGCATAAGGTCAAGAAGTCAAAGAGCTAAATTGCATGTGATGCTACCATATAATGTAAGTGTGTTTAATCATATGAACTGATATCTAGGTATATAAAGAGAACATGCAATTTCCAAGTGTCATAATCTCAAATGTAGATCATAAATTGATGGTTAATGAGGAAGGTCAAAACCAAGAGACTTCTAAGGAAATTAATAGAATATATTTGATCAAATATTTAGAAGACACAAGATGACGACATGTGTCCAAGCTCACAATGATTAAGTTTTAAAAAAGAATTAAATATCCTAAGAGGAAGAGAAGAAATAAAACATGTTGGATTTGAGGGTTTCCCCTTCCAAACAAGTAAATAAGTAAATATAAGATCAAAATGTGATCTAGGTTACCAAAACCAACCCTGTAAAATTTTATGCCACCATTAAAGCTTAGTTGAATCTCTCAAAAGCTTTTAGAGGTATGCTTTGCATCTTGTTCATGATCAGGAGACTAGGTAGACTATAGATTTTCATTAAGACTATAGCTATATGAAAACCAATAAATGGGATTAGTTATCACCTACAGTGGATCTGTGTTCAAAATTTGGAGTAAAGGTATAATGATGATAGAAAAAGAAGTTAGCATAGGGGTGTGGTGATTTTGAAAATTATGTCTTGAAGGGATACCAAATAAATGAGCTTAAGTGACCATCTAAAGGTCATATCAAGATGAATTATGGTACAATAATTTCATTAAGAAAATGGAGAGTTTAGAAGCTAAGAGGGTCAAGTAGAGCATTCAATGAAGTTATAAAATTATTTTGGGACTTTCCCATTCAAATAGATCATGACTCAACATCTCCAAAAAGTTCTTTTCTTCTAGTGTGTCTTATAAAAGCTGAATGAGGGGATTGAAGTTATTTGGAGATAATGAATAGCTAGTTGGGAGGTATAATTAATGCTAATAGATCAAAAGTGGTTAGAACTCCCTCAAATCAGTTAAACCTCATTTATTGACCACTATTTTGGCTCACTTTTCTTTCTCCCTCTCTCATATATCACCCATTATTTCCCATTCAAAAGGATCTCTAACAATTTTGATAAAGCTAGACCTTGTAAAATTTTGTATGAAAGGACCTCTTGAAGCAATAAAGAATTTTTTTACTTATCTCTTGCCTCTGAAATATGTTTATCAAGCTTGTGTATGATGACATTGTGAAGGAGAATATTTCATGTCCATTTTCCTTTCTTACCTATTTTAAGGTGTTTTTAAGTTAATTTTAGGTATGTACTTGTGTTATTTATACCATTAATGTAAGCTTGGTGTGAGTCTTAGGATTCCTCTTTGCTTCATTCATTGTTTGGTGAACCTAGTTCATGAAATACTTATGTAATTAGCTAGATTGTGTGAGATAGCATTATCTTATGCTTTTTCAGTGTTTATTTCATGCTTATGTGAGTTCTCATTTAAACTTGGAGCATCACCCTTTTAGATTTATTAGTAAACCTATTCCCCCTTCCAACCCTTTTCCAAGCATAAGCATTAGTTTAGGTGATCCATAAAGAGGAGGTTGGCCTTCTCTAGAGGTTCAACCCCACTACAAGATACCCATAGCCTAGGGTTTTTCCAATATTGTGGCTTAGTTGGAAGAAGCCGAAAGAACTCCCTCTATAGGTGCAAATTAATGCCTCAATATTTTTTTCAATGCTTGATGGGATCCACTTTAAAATAATATTGGTCAAGTTTGATATTGGTTTGATCAATTTCTAGTAGTAATAGGTTTCATACAATAGTATCTAGTGACTCCAAAGAACACTCAACATTCTGGTAGCAAAGTAGTAACTATCTTTCATGTTAAATATTACTACAAGATCAGCTTCTAGAGGTATTCCTTTTGAATTTTTTGAATTACCTTTAAATTCAGTAAAGAGGTTAAGTTTACTAGTACTTATCTATATAAATGAAACTTTCATCCTAAATCAACCCCTAGGTCTACCTTTATAAGAAGATATTTGCTATCCCCTTTCATTACCATGGCTACACCTAGAGCTTTCCATTTTATGGATTTTAATGGTTATATTCCTTTAAACCTCTATAAATATTATCATATTCCATTATCAGCTCTTAAATCATTATTTACTTCACTAGAGATCAATCTACAACTGCTTCTGAGCACCTCATGGATGTAGTCAATTTTTACAATATTCATACTGTCAATGAGGAAAATGTGGCTATTAGGTTATTGTCTATCTATTTCAAAGGCAAAACATTATAATGGTATAGAATCCTTGCTTCCAACTCCATCACATCATGGGATCAGTTAGGTGATGCCTTGTGTAAAAGGTTTAAAGACAAAAGTGACCACTTGTCACTTGTAGAATAGCTAACCATAATCAAGAGGGATCCTTATGAGGTTATGCAAGATTTTAATACAAGGTTTTAATTGACATGGGCTAGGATTCTAGTCTCTATCAAACCTAATCCTAACTATTCTTTCCTTTACTATTTGAAATCCCTTAATAGTGACATTATAGTAATGATTCAGTCTATGGGAGGAAACACATTACCAAACACTTATGAGGTGGCAATCATAGCATAAAATTGTCTAGTACAAGTTGTTAAGATTACACCTAGACCACCAATGCCTTTGTTTCCTAAGATTCAACCATCTCCTATTGTTGTTCCTCCCCTTTTTTTCATTCCTCCTATGCCAACACTTTCTTCCACACCCACACCAAATTAGGAAAAGATTTCAACTAGTCAATCTAGTGACTCCCAAGAACATAAGAATTTCCAAAAGCTTAAGAGCATGTTTCAATCCTTGGGGAATGAGTTGGTAAATGAAAAGAGACATCAAGCCAAATTTATCAAACCTTATCAAGATTCATATCAACCTCAACCATAATCTTATCAAGCAAATAGGCCACCCTACAAAGGAAATTTCTAAGGCCAAGGTCAAAGCTAAGGACAAGGGTAACCAAATTATGCTAGACAAAATAACCATAACCTATATGCTGAAAGCACCTCTAATATTTTGATGCCTACCTAGAATAACATTGCTCAATAAATTGAGGGTACCATGCCTTAAAAGTAGTCTTTTAGTCAATCCATTTTCCCAAACATTAAGTTTAATCAGGATTTTGATGATCAATGACATCAAGGTGATAGCTATGGGCACAATCAAACTCTTATGGATCAAAACACAAAAGTACCCATGATGAAAAACCGAAAGAGCATCAACAAGTTTAAGGGTTTAATGAAGGACCAAACTAGTTGGGTGTTAAAATGGTTAACTATGAAAAAGAAGATTGTTATACACTCAATCAGGAGGCTAGTTATAGCCAAGGACACATCCCAGTGGTAGCTAATACAAGATTCAAAATAAGGAATATGGAAGGTAACTAAGAATTATTCAAAGAGCTTCCTACCATTACTCCTTTACTATCAAATCCAAAAGAGCCTACTGATGATCCAAAGGTTCTAATCACTCTAAATAATTAGAATAAAGGGAATGCCTTTATCCCCTAAAACTCAAAAGTTCAAGGTATGGTTATGGCTCCCAAAGCACAACCAAAGGTGGGTGGTTTACCCATCAACATTATGGAACAAATGAAAAAATCCAATGTGAGTGTGCTAATGTGAGACATTATTTCCATGCCTGGTCAAGTGGATATCCTTCAATAAGGATTATTAAAGATCAATTTTTTAGATAAGCCACCAAGTAAGAAAAATATAGTTCTCACTAATGCAAGCAATGGACATAATAAAAAGTAATCAGATAAGGTGTTCAAGCCTCCTCCCTTTTACATTTATGTGATCATTGGTGAATCCTTAGTACATAATTGCATGGTAAATAGTGGAGCAAGTACTTCAATGATACTTAAGTCAATAGCAGATCAACTTGGGTTGAAATATGAACCCCAATCTGTGAGATTTTTGTAGCTTGATGAATCTTTCACCAAACTAGTTGGCATCATAAAAGGTCTAAACCTAACCCTACATGTTTGTCTTAGTATTTTAGTGGCTCAAGATGTGTTGATTCTAGATGTGCCTCCTCATTTTTCTCTATGCTTATCTAAAGACTTCATAGCTAAAATTGGGGTTTATCTAGTAGTAGATTGGTCCTACATGGATTTTAAGGCAAGGTATGGGACCAAGGTATATATTAAGGCTAATCCTATTACATAATTTCACATAGAGCCTTATGGGCCAGATAGCCTAAACATGAATTATACCATCCTAGATGAGGATGAACACCTTGTTGGTCAAAAATTAGACACTCATCTTGAGGACATACATGATATGTTCTTAGATGAATTATGAAGTGAGAATCAATTAATTGACCCTTTGGAAGGTGTTAAAGAAAGAGACATGGGAGTATATTACTTTCATGAGGCAAATGAGTCTATTTCATCCCTCACTAGGACACAAGAAGATACTAGTGGTTTGTGGAAATTGTTCTTTGATGGTTCAAATATCAAACATGGGGTAAGTGTAGGTGTAATTTTAATATCTCCCTCTAACAATAAGTACTTTTCTTCTTACAAGTTTTAATTTAGTTATTCTTGTAATACAATTGAATATTAAGGCCTTATCCATAGCCTTCAATGGGCTAGTAAAATGGGAGTCAAGTAGTTATAAGTTTATGGGGATAGTGAGTTGATAGTGCATCAAGTTAGAGGCAAAAATATCACAAGCTTCCCTTGATGAAATCCTACAAGCATAGAGTGTGGGACATTCTTGATGACTTTGAAGCCTTGAACATCCAAGTAGTGCCAAGAAGCCAAAATCAACATGCTGATAGGTTGACAGATTTAGGAGCTCAGTTTGACATCCCAAATGAGTTGAATAAGTTTGAATTGTAGCCACATGTTAAAGTGGTAGTAATATCATCAGTGCCAGACAATGAGACTCATTGGCAGGTCTTTGATAGTGACCAATAGATTGATTATTTCTTGCACTAGGAAGCAGAGTTTTCCCTAATAAACCAAGGAAAATTTTGACATTAGTATAAGGATAAAACTATTCAACTAAGGTCCCATAATATTCCTAAAGGGTTGGCTACCCTTTAAGGTCTTTTCCATGAGGGATATCATATGAGGAAAGATAAGGTAGTGATGTTAACTAATGAAGAGAACTATGAAAGAGTCCTTACCCTTAAAGACAAGCTTAGAAAGGTAAGCACTAAGGCTAAAAGGCATGATTTTATTGAGATTTTTAGAGAATATGTAGACATTTTTACCTTGGAATATAGATATCTAAGAGGTTTTGATCCCAAACTAGCCCAACACACTATAGAATTAGAGGCTAATGCCAAGCCTATTAGGAAGAAAAAAAGGCCTAACAACCCAAAAATTAAAGAGCTTATGAGGAAACAATTAACTAATTTGATTGAATCCAAGATCATCTTTCCCATCAAGCACTCCTCATGGGTTTCCAAATTAGTACCTATGAGGAAGAAAAATAAGGAGATCATATTATTTGTTGATTTTAGGGACCTAAACATGATCTCTTTGAAAAATCATTACCCCTTACCATCTGTGGAGTAACTCTTTAAAATAGTTTATGGTTTAGAATGATTCTCTCTTTTGGATGGGTATTCAGGATACAACTAGGTGTTGGTGAGAGAAGAATACCAATATAAGACTACCTTCACCATAAGGCAGGGCACATATACTTATCAGAAGTTGCATTTTGGCTTATCAAATTTTAGAGCTACCTTTCAAATAGAAATGGACATCAAGGTTTTCTCCAAGAAGGCTAGTGATCACTTAGAGCACCTGAGATTGATCTTTGAAATGTGCAAGGAGTATGATATCTCTTTGAATCTAAAGAAATCTATGTTTTTTGTTCATGAAGGAAAAATTTTGGAACATATTGTCTCAAATCAAATATTAGCTATTGATCCTGATAGAATAAGTGACATCTTGGCATTATCTTTTCCCAAGCACAAGAAGGGACTCTAGAGTTTCCCTAATAAAATAAACTTTGTGAGAAGGTTTATACACTATTTGGCCAGTATGGTCAATCCCATCACTGCCATGCTAAAGAAGAACCAAGTGTTCACTTGGTCAAATTAAGGTAAAGTAGCATTTGAGGCTATCAAGCAATCTATTTCCCAAGCACCCTCAATCATAGATCCTGAATTCTCAAGGGATTTCATATTATATACATTTGCCAATATTGATAATATATCATCTATGTTGATGTAAAAGAATGATCAAGGACTGGAGTAGCCAGTTACTTTTTCTAGCCAAGGGTTTTAAGGAAATGAGGTAAGGTATACTTTTTTATAAAATCAAGTTCTTCCAAAATTTAAGAAGCCTTAAAAAGTTTAGACCAATGCTCTCAAATAGTAGGGTCTATCTTATGGTGTCTCATCCCAGAGTGAGGGAATTCCTTCTTAATAAAGACTTGAATGAGAGGAGGGCTAGTTAGATTACCAAGATCATGATGTATGATGTAGAGATCAAGGTCACTAAGCTAGTGAGAGGTAAAGGCTTATTCAAGTATATGGTTTATGATCTTCATGAAGATAAAGAAGTTGTTTCGATGACACAAGATAACTTACAAATAGATGCACCTCCACTTCACACTGGCTGGCTCTAAGACATAACCCATTTCTTGCTAATATGAGTACCTTCAAGGTATGGATAGGGCAAAGAGAATGTATTTTAGACTTTAGTCCATAACTTATGCTATATTTGATGGGGTTTTATTCAGAAAGGACCTCAATGGAGTGCTTCTTAGATGCATTGATGATAATCAAGTGGTAAGGCTTTTGGATCAATTCTATGATGGACCTATAGGAGGCCACTTTTCTCTAAGGACTATAGAAACAAAAGTTATGACAGTTGGTTATTATCGGCCTAGTCTTTTCAAATATGCATATGTATGGGTTAGAAAATGTTAAAGATGTGATCTCTTTATAGGTAAATAAATATTGGCAGCCCTTCCTCTCAAACTAATTCAAGTGGAGGACACAAATGGGTACTCACTGCTACTAACTACTTCACCAAGTGGGTGGAAGTAGTTTCCCTACAATAAGATAATAAAATACTAGTATTGGACTTCTATGATAGTATAATGACCAGGTTTGGTGTACCAATAATAATAATTTTAGATAATGCCTTAGCATTTATTAACATGAGAACAAGTGAATGGGCACTTTAGCTAGGAATATACCTTAGTACATCCTCCAATTACTACCCCTAAGGCAATGGATTGGTAGAGTCCATAAACAAGAACTTTATAAGGACTATCAAGAGGACCATGGATGAGAATCAGAGAGTGTGGCACAGAAATCTAAGGACAGCCCTATGGGCTAATAGAGTGAATCCCAAAATTTCTATTGGCAACTCACCATATGTCTTTTTCTATGGGAGGGAAGCCAAATTGCCCATCTCTTTTGAGTTACCTACTTTGGATTTATCCCATCTGCTTGAGTTGATGGAGAGTGAACCTATGAGTGCGAGGATGGTAGAGCTCATGGAGATTAAAGAATCTAGAGACCTTGCAATGAAGATGCTAGAGTCACATCAATATCAAGTCAAGAAAGCCATTAACAAGAGAGCTACAATAAGGGACTTCAAAAAAGGGGACCTAGTCCTCAAATGAGAGTCAAATAAGGCCAAGCTAGGTAACCATACCAAGTTTGATAGTTTGTGGTGTGGCCCTTACATGATCCTTGAATGCAAACAACATACTATTTTTTATCTTGCCTAGCTAGATGGAGAGGTATTACCCATCCCAATCAATGTCATTCATTTAAATCCTTACTATTAGAAGAGTTTGTAGCTATTGTAATATATTAGATTATATTTTATGTTTTCCTCTAAGTTCCTTATGCACATTTATTTTCTATTATGTACTTCCTTCACTAAGTTCCTTGGGTACATTGTTAGTTTGTTTATTTGGTCCTTATTGCTTCAAAATGAGATTTTAAGAAGGGACCATCCTTCTATCAGTTTTACAATAGTTTCTCTAAGAAATCTTATGACTTTGTATGCCAAATGGATTAGATAAAGATACTAGTCTTTTGCAAATAGGCATGTAATCTTAGGATGTCACCAAAAATATTGGCCAATTTTGGCCTACATACAAAACTTTGCTAGACAGATCAATATTCTGCAAGTCTTAGAGTAGAGTGAGAAGCTGAGCAGATTTCCTATTGAGTGAATGATCAAATGGATTAGAATCAAGTCTAGAATTTTAAGAGAGTATTTATCAAGTTTTCATGGTGTTCATGGCATTAAAGGTTCATGAATTATGTTTTTCTCAAATTCTCAAAGGTTTATCATAGCCTTGATGGGTCTAAATATGATTATCACAAGCCTAGAAGAGCCAGACCATTATAACATGTTATACAAGAATGAATGGGTCTATTTGGTTATACATTTGATAATTTCACTTGGGAATCCTCTCTAATCTAAATAATTACATTAACATGTTCTTTATGCCATGAATGTGCCCTACAAATTTGATATCTTGATAAGTTGTCTATCTCAAGATATAAGCCTTCAAACTTAAACTAGTAAAATGGGACATGCATGTGAATGTCAAGTTAAAACCAAAAAAAATAGTCATTTGAATTCAAATATTTCAAAGGATCTTGAGGTTGAACATAGGGTTGACAAGTGTGAAAATATCTCTTGATCTGATCATAGTTCAATGGCACTTGGATAATAGCTCAAGCCAGTGGGACCATCAAGATCAATAGTGTGAGTTAAATTATGAAAATCAAGATCAAAGATGAGCTTGAGGTAAACAAGTTAAAAGATCCTAAGATTGAACATGTTAATGATAAGTGGCATAATCATAGTGAATCAAAGGATTAATTGTGCATGTTTGATCAAGTAGAAGTAGGATCAACAACATGTGTTCAATCATGTTTAGGAGATTGATGGTGCACATAAGGTCAATAAGTCAAAGAGCTAGATTGAATTTTAGACCACCACATGGCATAACTATGTTTAATCATAGTAACTGATAGCTAGGTATGTAGAGAGCATGCATGATGCCAAGTGTCATAATATTGAACACAAATCATAGATTGATGGTTGATGTGGAATTTCAAAATCAGGAGACTTCCAAGGAAATCAATGGAGAATATTTGATCAAATATTCAAAAGTCATAGGATGAGGACATGTGTCTAAGCTCTCAATGATCAGGTTTCAAAAAATAATTAAATAACCTAAGAAGAAGCCAAGAAAGTAAACATGTTGGATTAGAGGGTTTTGCCACCCAAGCATGTAAATAAGTAAATTTAAGATCAAAATATGATTTGGGTTACCAGAACTAACCATACATAATCTTAGGTTGCCATTAAAGCTCAGTCAAACCTCTCAAAATCTTTCATACATATGCTTTACATCTTGTTCATGATCAGGAGACTAGGTAGACTGTAGATTTTCATTAAGACTATGGCTATATGAAAACTAATAAATGGGATTGGTTTTGAACTACAGTGGAGCTATGTTTAAAGTTTGGAGTAAAAGAAGAATGATGATAGAGAAATAAGTTGACATAGGGGCTTAGTGATTCTAACAATTGTGTCCTAAAGGGACACCAAATAAATGAGCTCAAGTGACTGTTTAAATGACATGTTAAGATGAAGCACAGTACAATAAGATCATTAAGTAGATGGAGATTTTGAAAGCTAAGAGGTTCAAGTGGAACATTCAATGAAGGTCTAAAAGTCTTTGGGGACTTTCCCATTCAAATGGATCATGACTCAGCACCTCCAACAAGTTCTCATCTTCTAGTGTGTCTTCTAAAAGCCAATAAGGGGATTGAAGTTATTTGGAGCTAATGAATGGCTAATTGGGAGGAAGAATTAATGATAATACATCAAAAGTGGTTAGAACTCCCTTGAAGTAGTTGAACCTCCATTATTGACCACTATTTTGGCTCAATTTTATCTTTCCCTCTCTCATATATCACCCATTATTTCCCATTCAAAAGTATCTCTAAAAATTCTGATTTTTGGGGAGAGAGGAGAGTCTCATTTGAAAAGGCTAGACCCTATTAAAATTTATATGAAAGGACATTTTGAAGCAATAAATATTTTTTTTACCTATCTCTTGCCTCTAAATTGTGTTTAACAAGCTTGTGCATGATGGCATTGTGAAGGAGAATCTTCCATGTCCATTATCCTTCTTTCTTATTTATTTTAAGGTGTTTTAAAGTTAACTATAGGTCTACACTTGTGTTCTTTCTACCATTAATGTAAGCTTGGTGTGATTATTATAGTTCCTCTTTAATTAATTCATTGTTTGGTGATCCTAGTTCATGAAATACTTATGCAATTAGCTAGATTATGAGATTGTGTGAGATAGCATTGTCTTATAATTTTTCAATTTTTATTTCATGCTTATGTGAGTTCTCATTTAAATTTAGTGCATCACCCTTTTATATTTCTTAGTAACCCTATTCCCCCTTCTAACCCTTTTTTGAGCATAAGTATTAGTCTAGGTGATCTATCAAGAGGAAGTTGGCCTTATCTAGAGGTTCAATGCCACTACAGTATACCCACACCCTGGGGTTGTTCCAATATTGTGGCTTAGTCAGAAGGAACCTGAAGAACTCCCTCCAAGGTTGAAAATTAATGCCACAATAGGTCTAAGAAAAAATCTACCCATACAAAATAAATTTCTTGGATTCAATAATCATGTTCTCCAAATTCATATTCTCCTTAACTACTAAGATATTTTCATTTGGAATAGGATTTTTGTCCAACTGATTGAGAAAATCAATAAGTGACTTCAAGAGGACATCCATCTTCTCTATTTATACACTTAGGTACTCACCATAATCCTCCATTTCTTTATATATGGATATAAAAATGAGGTGCTTTTGTTTGTAACATTGTTTAAAGGATATCATCTTAGCTCTTTTAGCAAAGGAGGGTATATGCTAGGCACTGAACCTAGTGGAGGTTGTGCTCAACTATTTCTCCATCTCTTCTAATTCAAATTTATTGTCTGATGTCCATAAGGGCTGACTAATTGAGTAGGCAAAATATGTAGTTGCATCCTCAAGATTCTCCTTTATCTTGCCTACCTATTCCATATGTGTTTTTTTGTTGGTCTAATTTTCACTTAGAAGTGGCCGTTATAGATCCTCTTTATACTCATTATGGGTTTATCTTTTAATTTGAGCTATATTTATTGCTTCTATAGAGTTGATGAAATTATCCATTATTTCAACTAGTTATTGTTTTATTGGTAGATTGATATTAAGATCAAACTAGGGTCGAGTAGTTGTTATGGTAGATAGATGTTTCTTGATGCCTTCCTCCAAGGTAATGTAGTGCATCATCTAATCTCCTTTAGCACTCTAAATTAGTGTATGACCTACCATTTCTTTATCAATTAGAGTTAAGTTTTTAGTACCACCTCAATATTTTCTCCTTCAGCTAGTTAGAGATAACTTGATGGGACTAAAATGGTAAATGTCTTCTATTTATGTTTATTTATCTCTAATTTGATCCTTGTTAGTAGATCTCAAAGAGTTTTTCTTATGTCTTGGTTTATCACCATTATACCCATAGTGCCAAGTGAATTAAAATGAGTGGTGTTCTCTGCACTTGAGCTTATCTCCTATCCCTTGCCTTTCCCCTATAGAACTTCTATCTATTATAATTATTTATTTTGTTCCATTCCCACTTTTGGTGGGCCTCTTATTCTTTCTATTTTAGCTCTACCAATTTCCTAACATTCTCCTCATCCACTTTTTTTTTTATATGTTTATTTTTTCCTCATGTTCCTTTTTCCTTTTTACTTCCTCCTTAGTTAATTTTTTTGTGTTTCCTCCTGACTAAGCTTTATTTTCTTAGTATTTATTTTCCTCCAATTATGTTGATTTAAGTTTTTAAGATTGTGTGTGTGTGTGTGTGTGTGTGTGTGTGTGTGTGTGTGTGTGTGTGTGTGTGTGTGTGTGTGTGTGTGTGTGTGTGTGTGTGTGTGTGTGTGTGTGTGTGTAGCTTCCTCTTCTTCTATTTTCTTTCTCTCAGATTCATTGTTTATTCTTCCTCTTTTCCTACCTTTTCTTTTTCCAACAATTATTTTATTTAATGGGTGACCAACTTTGTAATTTCCTTGATTTTTATATCTTCTTCCTCAAGATCTTACTCTAACTATTTATTTTTGTAAATCATCTCTTCTTCTAATGCCTTAGATTTTTCCAATTTATTTTTCTTCTCTAACACTTTAGCTATTAGGTCCATTTTTTGTTTAGATCTTAAACTCTATTTTATGGAGTTATCATAATCGCTCTTAGTTAGTAGGAGACATAAGAGAATCAATAGTAGTTTTTTGTAATGGATCTTCCTTTTATTTCTCAATAGTGACCTTGGATTATTTATTTTTTTATTTGGTGTTGAGGAGGATGGTTTGTAATAGTTGGGAAGTCTTTTGATCACATCATCTAAATAAAATAGGTTGAGTTCAATATAATCCAAAATTGCCCTTAGTATCCTTCCTTGACCTATGGAATCTACATTATTGTGGAGGCTCCCTACTTTACTTATCCCTCATTTGTTATGACACATCCCAAGGAGAGTGTTCATTTCAAGAACCTCAACAGTCATTTCTTCCTCTATTTCCATTTTTGTGATGTCTCCCTTCTCTAAAGAGTCTAACTCTAACTCTATTATAACCTTATTGGCTTTATATTTACCTAATTTTTATTTCTTCTTTACCCTCTATTATTTTTATGGTGATTTGTTCCTACCTCTCTTATTCTCACTCATTTATATTAGAATTTGTCTTGTGGTGAGAGATGCAATAGGGTAGGTTTCAAATTATTTTATACCATGAATTTTAATTTTGTATTATAAGGATAAATCTTCCCCACATGAGAATTTCCTCTACCTAAGTGTGTGGGATAGATTAACCTTCTATACCATTTATTCTTCCCCTAATTATTTGCCTATAGTAGAATATTTAATTATAAAAGAGGTTGTTTCCTCTTCTTCCTCCTCTTCTTCTATGTTAAAAGTTCCCAAGTCTATCATTGGTTTATTAGGTCTTGAGGATCTATAGATGGAAACTTGAGGCTAAGATGTCCCAGTTCTTCCTAGTGGTAGTAGGTCCTCACTTCCCTTATCTAACTCTTCTTCTTATTGATTTTTTTAGACCCTCCCCTCATTTCAATGAAAAATTATTGTGCCCTTGGGTCTAGTGGGAGGCTTATGGCCCCAATAATAACTTGTTCATTAGTCACTTTATAGGGCAGGGGTGGGAGAGGCATGGCTTTCTTAAAAAAGGGTTTGATAAACATGTTATTTATGTCTACTATAAAATGAAATTATGTAAATCATTTGTTCATAATATCCTTAGCTATTGTATACCTCTATTCTACCATACTTCTAATTGCCTTTTCCTAATGTAGGAATTTTTCTACTTATTCTATTATGGGGATACCTTTTAGGGTTTCAAATATTTGGGCACATATAGATGTGTCTAAATTCAAATTTATCCTTCCCTCATGCCCTAGAATAGAATGTGTAAATTCCATTTCAAGTATTAGTAATAAAGATCCATAGTAGAAGTCATGGATGGTTTTAGCTTTCTTTATCTTTTGTAGATCTCCATGTATTGTTCATACAATGTGGTGGCCAGATCATATTGCATACTATTAAAGATCATGTTGTATGCAATATGGACATTCTTGGTAGTTAAAAAGTCATATCTATTTTTATATTACACCTTCCATGTAATAGATTTGTCTGAAAAACATATTTTTAAATATTTAATAATCTAAATAGATAAATCTCTATTTTTCACTTTTATACCTATTAATGTCTCAAGGGAGTTGTTACTCACATTTGTCTTCTTCTCATATTTATGTGTTGAATGGCCTAAATGAAGGAGGTTGGTCACTGTGTGAATCACATCTAGTGTGATGTTGTATTTTTGATCTAGGTATAACGTCTCATTATGTGCCTTACTAAGTATCACCTTGGTTATGTTTATCATGATCCCAAATAATGAAAAATTAGTTCATGCATCCAATTTAAATTTTAGAATGATGTTATATTATGGCTTGTATTCTAATTATCACTTCTGAGGGTTAACTTGTAACATATAATTCCTTTGAATTTCCATCTCAATATGATCAATCTCCATAAAATAAGCTCTGATATATCTGTACATGTCTTCTATGTGTGTGACCAAACTAGGGGTTTTTGAGAATGCTCATACTGGGTCTAGTTTCTCCAACTTAAGTGAATTATTTTTGAATTTAAGTTGTTTGATTTGTTATGCTTAGAATTCCTATGGAATTTCCATTATTTATTCTTGATAATTTTAGTTGCTTCACTATGAATGATTATCAGGCAAAAAAATTATAAAGTTTTAATACTCAATTAACTTGGTAATTTTTATGATTATCCAAACCTTCATTTAATATCTTTTTTATTCTATATATTAATCATGTCAAACTATGTTTAAGGAATTTAAAATGTATTTATTATAATTTTTCATCCCCCTTATTCACTTACTTTGGTGGTTAATAGATGTCCTATAGTGCAATTACTTTATTCTTATCATTTTATTACCAATGTTGCTAGTTGTCATATATTTCATTATTCTTGCCATGTATTTCCCCTAGTATTTATAAATAGTTTATGAATTATCACATTCAAATTATATTTCTTTAGAGGAGGATATATTTAGTACCATTAGGCTCCTTATACAAATTAATATTATCACTATCTTTTTATTTCTTCTACATATGTGTGTCTTGTAAAGTCATGACTGATAATCTTCATGAGATTAATTCTAATTAACTTGGGCTTATAGTCTCCTTTATTCTTACTTCCATGATTTATTTTTTACATAAATTAAAATTTTATTACCATATTTTTCCCTTCTTCACATGATTATTGACCTGTGAGACAACATCCACTAATGTTTTTATGTCTAGGATCTGTGAACGCTACTAATCGATAATTACATCTTTTGAAATCATTATTGATTTCCATAATATAATAATGAAATGGATTATCAAGATCATGATGATATGTCCTATATGTATTTATGTTCTATAATGTATAATTGAGTACTAAAAAGTCATATTTTGTCAACCCTTATTTTATCATCTCATAGAACAAATTAACACCATTGATATTTTTCTCAATACATAGCCTCTGACCATTGTCTAAACTTATATATTGTATATCCATATACTTATTTCATTCTTGTCCTTTGGTTCTTGTATTTATTTATATATTTTTTCTTATTTGATTCTATTATTTAGCTTGCATAATTTTTTGATAAGTTATTTAATTTGGGAAGATGATTAAAGCTTACCATAAAGTTTGTTTAGTTTATGCAGACCCATATATTCGATGTTCATATTTTATCTTGATATGAAAACTTATGTCACTATTTATTTTATATACTTCTTCCTTATTCTTTTACTTCTTATCTATTATGTAATACAAGTGTCCTATTAGTATGTTATGTCCTGGTCAAATAACCAATTATCAGAAAAAATATTTTTGGGGTATTGAAGTTGCCTTATTCAACATCCTTGTATGAAAGGAGAGTACCAACCTAGTTGGGAGGTGACATGATCTATGACCAAAAACTTAAGCATCTAGTTTGGGTTATGATATTACCATCTACTATAACTTCACCTAGATGGAAGGATGTCACCTCTAAATTATTTCTTGATTTTATTTACCACCTTGCATCATAGTGGTATACAGTGTAAATTTTCAATATAACACCATTTACAAACCCTTGTATTAGATTTCTTGATAGTGTTTATAGTTTTATTATGCTTGAGTTGATATACTTTCCACTATATAGGGCCCAAGCCACCTTATCTTCAACTTGCTTTACTTTTTATATTTGTTGTCATAAAGTAGGACCTAATCTCAAACCTAAAATTCTTTTATTTTTATGTGCCTATCATACCATGATTTTTGGCATCTTTTTTATTACATTTGGTTACATGCTGATAGAATCCTTTTTTCATCTAATTTTTCTAATTTTGTTGGCTTTTCCTAAATAGAATCATTCTCATTCATCTAGAATGTCATTGAGAATCTCAAACTTGGTAGAACATATTCCATTAGCATGATTATTTATAATCCATAGACTAACTTAAATGGGCAATATTTAATCAGTCTTTTATAAGTTGTGTGGTAAACCCATATTACTATTGGTATCTTCATATCCTAGTCTCTTATCTCTATGTTGCATAGTTTTTTTAGTAGTTTATCCAATACTTTATTAAATTCTTTGACAGTGCCATTTGCTTTTAGACAGTATGAAATGCTTTTGTGATGTTGTATTAGGATATGTTTGAGTATTTCAACAATATTTTTGTTGACAAAGTGTTTTTCTTAATCGCTTGTTATGCTCAAAAGACAGCCAAACCTCATAGTTATGTTTTCATTTAAAAATTTGGAATCCATTTTTGTGGTAAAATCCTTTGTGGGCATAAATTCCACCCATCTTATTAGGTATTATGTTTTGGTGATAATTAATTTAGCATTACTTTTCCTATCCATAGGATTAATAGGTCTAATAAAGTCAATTGCCCATTTTTCAAATGGAGCTACCACCAACACTAGGTGGAGGGGCATCTCATCTCTAGCATTTAGTTTTCCCACTCTGACAAATATCAAAGCTTCTTGAATATTTGTGCACATCTTTGAAAAGTGATGGCCACCATAGGCTTTCTATTAGTATCTTCTTTCCTCTTGCTTCTCTCAAGTTGTGTCCCCCTACAACTTCATCATGTGCCTCCCTTAAGATATTTTTTATTTCATACGATAATGTTACTTGCCACAACACTTCATCTCTTCTCATTTTATATAGTTCCCCTTTAATCAACATGAATAGAAATGCTTGAATCATTAATTTTTTCTTCTATAAGGTATTATATTCCTTTGATAACTATCCACTAGATAAAAATTATGAAATACCTTCCATATCTTTAGGGACTACTTCTACACGGAAGAGGTGAGCTCTAGGAAACTCATTATTAATTGGTCATACATTTTGTCCTCTAGTTATTCAAGATAAATAGTTAGGTTCATTATTAGCTTTTCAAAGTTTCACTATAATCTTTAAGTCAAATTCTTAGAACAACATGAGCCAGAAGTAGATTATCACTTGGACTATTAGTCTATTGATGAGATAATTTAGTGGCTCATGACCATGAAGAATGTGAATGGAATCACCAATAAATAATGTATAAACTTTTACATCACATAGACCATCATAATCACTTCTCTTTCTATTATGAAATAATTCCTTTCTACCTTTGTTAATTTATGACTAGAAAAAGAAATTGGGTGGTCTATGTTTCCCCATAGTTGTGTTAATATTGCTCCTATTATAATTCCTAATGCATCATAGGCTCTTCCAATCTAGAAATACAAATATTGGTGCATTTTCTATTTTATTCTTGAGTGTATCAAAGGACTCTTGGCATTATTTTGACCATTCTAATGGTTGATTGTCCTGTTTATTCAACAATTCTTTTATAAGAGCACTAATGGTTGTGTAAATTCATAATATAAACTTGTATTGGTATCCAATATACCCCTGTATTTTTTTAATTTGTTTTTTTTTTGTGGTGGTAAGTTAATGATTATGTTAGTTTTGAATGGATTCACCATCAACCCTTCTTTACATATTGTATGCCCTAACAACATTCTAAAAGGAGTATAAAAAATGCATTTATTGAGATTTAATGATATATTTAACCATTTGCATATTTGGAACATCATCCTTAACACTTGTACATGGTCTATGATTAATTTGTAAACTACCTAATCATCTATATACACTTCCAAAAATTAATGGATGAAATCCCTAAATGCATTCACCATTATACGACTAAATAATATTAGTGTATTTTTAATCTAAAGGGCATAAATATATATATGAAAGATCCCCATTATATAACAAAGGTGGTTTTTTTCTATCTTCTAGTACTATTTGAACCTGATGGTATCGTAAGAATCCATTGATGAAGGAATAGATCTCCTTGCTTGTAATGATTTTCAATATTTACTCAATAAATAGAGTTGGGAATGGGTCATGTAAGCAAGCTTTATTCAACTCCCTATAATCCATGCATATCCATATCTCACCCATTTTATTGTTTTGTATTACTATAGGACTTATCTATTTAGTGTATTCTACTAGAGTTATAATACCACTATATAGCATTTACATTAGGGTTTAGTTTTATGGCCATTTCCATAGTGGTTTAGTATCTTATTTTAACTATATTTTCATAGTGCCTACATCCTCCTTAATCTCTTTGCATTCAATAAAAATTCATGAAAATAAATCTTCAAATTCCCTTAATAATTCAAGAATTTTTTCAAGTTCCTCTTTAGCCCAATAATTCCCAACCTTTTCCATTTTTGGATTTCCTTTTGTGGAAATATTTTCTTCCTTAATTTTAAACAATTGGTAGAATTATTGTGTTTTATCCTCTATAGTATTTATTACTTGTCTTTCACTCACCATGACATTAATATGGATATTCTCTAGTTTCTCTTCTTCATCTTCTTCATGTTTGGTAATCTTGTGGTAATAGGTCATCTACTCTAATTATTTCATTTTTACTTTTTCTCTTGTGGTGTTTAGTAACTCACATATAATTCCAATTAATTCCCATTCATTCATATGATTCAATGGGTTGTCATGTGTTTTGATTTTAGAGAATCATTATTTTTTGTTGAGTCTTCCATGAATAAGAATGTTTTGATCTTTCACAATGCCCTACATACTCTAATATCAAGTCTCAAAAGTTAAAAGTTATGTATAAATCTATTTTTAAATCTACCCATGTATTAGTTCCCTTCCACATTTATTGGTGTAAGTACCATGTATTTGGGATTACATATAGTATATAGAAAAAGAATTGTGCCCATATATGTTTATCTATCTCTCTTTTTTCTTTCCATATTATTTCACAAGTTTCAATATGTCATCTTGGATTGGTGTTCCTTGCATAATGTGGTATGTTTAGAAAATAGTTATCTGATTGTACAAACCTTGTTTTCAATAGGATGTATAAGTGTTTCAATGTATGAATAGTGGTTTTGTGAGTGTGCAACCATCTTGTGGTAGTAATGGTGAATGTATCATCAATAGACTTGATCTGTATTTATTTTTATGGAAATACTCTCATCATTTTTTGTAAATATTTATCAACAATTCCTATGCTAGTAAACTTGGGTAATTTGTTGTGGTAAGCTCATTATATGTGGTGAGCTCTTCATTTCTATGGTGATGGGCCTTGCATTGTGGTAGTGATTTTCCATTTTTGGGGTATCCTCCTTATGTAGTAGACTTTAGGTATTATATTTTTTAACTCCTTATATATGAAGGCCTTGATTTCATCACCTAAGGGAATTTTGACTTTTTCTTCTTCGACTATCAATTCCCCATCATTATAGGGTTATGGGTCATCTTCAGCCTTTAAAATATTTTTCAAAGTATATAAGCTAGTAATATTATCAAATTCATTATCTTCATCTTCTAACCATGCCACTACCATTCCCACCTCTAATGGGAAATGAATTACTAACCCCTTTTCAAATGTGATTCATTCATATTCTAATTCAAGTAATCCATTACAATATGAAAACCATTCCAAGTTTAATAGTGCCAAATATCTAGTATCATATGTATCAATTACCTCAAAATCCATCTTTTTCTTTATCCCCATAAAATTAACTTCAACATTCTATAAGGTACTAATTAGTGATTGTGGGGTACCATCAACCATGGCAATGTCATAATTTATTGTCTATAGCTGTGGTTTCCCCAAAAGTTCCTAAATGGTATAAGGTAGTGCATTTGCGTTTGCACCAAGATCTAATAATTTTGTCCTCACTTCATTTCTATTGATCTCAATATCAAATAGAATAGTAGTTTTTTTCCATGTTTAGTTTGTGCAGAACACATTCTTATTGATTTTGCTCTTATTAGATTTCTCTACTCTCTATATTTGGTGTTCTATCTTCTATTTCTTCCAATACTTACAAAATTTATTAAGTTTAGTTAACAAGTCCTATTTCTCAACTAGAGTTATTATCTATTTTAAATCTCCAACTTCATCTTCATCAAAGTAAGTCAGCTTAAGTTAATCCTTATTATATTTTTATGTTATGATTTTTCTAATTTTATCCATAATTCAATCATGTTTATTAATGTTATGATTATCCCCACCTACTTATGTATTTGATTATGTACTAGAATTCATAGGCACTTATTTTCCTTTATTGGTATTCATGCCACTTCTAGTGGTTATTTCCACTCATGATTGTGAATTTAATGCATAATAGAAAGAGCCTTATTCTATGGTCTCTCTTTTTTATCCTTTATTATTTCTTTGCATTGTCTAATTTTTTCATCCATGGTTATCCTCTGGGATGAACTACACTCTTGGGCTTTTATTTTTTTTCTTTTATTCTATGATGGATTTTATTGCACTACCCTTTTATATCTTTTCCTTCCATAATTTTCCATATATTTTTAGTTCCTTTTATAGGTAGATATTTGGTCATGTCCTCTATTTTTATTCCATCATTTTTGTAAAAGTATGCTAATTTTGGCATGAAAATGAGTCGTGGGTGCCCTTTTCATGGTAAACCCCATATTCTATTTACAACTCCTCTTTGTAATTCCTAGAAATATGTCCAAGCTTTCAGCATTTATAACATTTTGGGGGAGGTATTTTCTAGTTATACATTTGGTTATTATTTTGATTATATCCTCTACCTCCTTAGTAGTTTCCCCTTCTATGGTACCCTCTTCTGTAACTACCTTTTCCTCCCCCTCTATATCCCCCTTGATTTTTTTTATAGTATTGAAATTTAGTGTTTTAGATTATTGGGGTTATTTGATATGGTTGGGTAGGATGTGGTATGCCATCATTGGTTAAAGGTAACTACATTGGAGGTATTTTATACATTATCACAATTCTTCTCTAAGGGAAAATGCCTTGGAGGTATTTTATTCAATCATTGGTTAAAGGTAACTACATTGGGGGTATTTTAAACATATACAAGTGCATCAATAGTGAGGCAATTGTGATTGTAATGATTAAATGATCCATAATTTGTATAGTATATTATCTAGTCTATAGCAGGTGCCCCTTCCATCATTAGGCATACATGTTGGAGATGTTACTCATATACTCTACATATTCTAAAATATATTCTCTCTCCATAGATATCTTTTTAGATTGGAGGTGTCATCCCCATAGGTGGTTGCCTAAATCTTATTATTGTGAATCTCATTATTATTTCACTATGAGGGCATTCTATCCTAGAATGGACCTCTACACAGCAAGTGGTATAGTAAATTCTTAGTTGTGGTGGTGTCTACTTGTTTTGAAGTACTACATACTCATATCCCTTCATTAATATGTCCTACTTAAGTCTTAGTTTTTCCAATTACAACTATAATTATTTAATATTATCTTTTAACGTAGTATCCATATCTCATCGCTAGGACTATGCTTCTAATTATGATGTAATTTCTAATATTTTTGTGAAAGTATTAAAGATATTTCCATCCATGTCGATGTGAAGGCATGAAATTAAGCTAGATATGAACCATTCAATCCTTTATTTTTCATTAAGAGGTTATTCTAGTTTATGTACTATTAATTTAAAATGTTGGTCTTAATCTTTTATTGATTCTTTCTCCTTATGAATCAATTACCTCATTTTACTAACACTTTCTATTGGTATGTTTGGGTAGTTAAAATCCACTTTGAATGCTTTTTGTATATCCACCCATGTAGTGGCATATTCTGAGTATGTCTTCATGTACCATTTTAGTGCATCATCGCTTAGGGTCCCAACAAAATTAAATAACATCATATATTAATTAGTAATGTTATGGTTGTGCCAATATAAATCTAATATAAATATAATTTATTATGTTTCCTTTGTGTCTTTTCCAAATTGAGGCAACTTCATCTTGTTTTTTCTCATCTTAGTATTCTTCGGTGAGTTAGGAGTACCATTGCTAGGATCAGTACTATTATTTGTCAATTTTCCTAGGTGACTTGTACTTGTAGTCTTATGGTATTTTTTTTGGATGATACTTTTGTTGTTTAAACAACTTCTAGTTACAGTCCTTATCCATTTTCAATTCTTTCTAAAAGTACCTTCTTCCTAGTACTTCCACCAGATTCTTATTAAATTTTTGCCTATTCTCAATTTATTTCTTGTAATTTTTGTATTTATCTTATAATTCTTTGCCAATAAATACAACTCAATTAAAAAATTGTTGGTCACATCAATTGTGAAGCAGCACAGGGGATGGTGATTGTTATAAAGGGTTCAGCGCCTTGTGGGATCTCTTACAATTTGGTTTTGGGGGGTTACATCATTTTGATTCTCATATTCCTCACCTTCTATCTCTAATTAGACATGTCCAATATTTTCTCTAACTAATCCTCTTTTAATTAAATTATCATCTCCTCGTTTTACTATCTACGTTCCCTACGGTGACTACCAATACTTATGTTTGACTCATCTTTCTCCTTTCTATTTTTCATCTACTAGGGGTTCTATGTTATCTATAACACTTTATTATTTAATAATTAATATCTATTTATCCTTTATTGATAAAATGTCTTCTCTTGGTGATAGTATGTAATCGATATTTCCTATTCTAAATCTCATTTCTTTACTTATTCTTCTATTCCTATCTACACCTCATCCACTATGGGCTAAAATATTTGTAATCAACTGGTCTTCAGTTTCTAAGGTTTGAAATAATCTAGGTGTTTCACATAATGTATCTAATTTAGATAATCCTTATTATATGTTATTCATCACCTGTATTGGCATGTGATATAATAGCACTTATAGTCTATTTCTTTCACTAGCCTCATGTACGCCTCTTTGTGATGTGAATACTAACTCTTCTATTACTAGTAAAGAAATAGTATCAATATTTTTAATAATGGGACATCCATTGGGTGAAGCTAATTCACTTTATTCTATTATTTTATTTCTTCTTCTTATTCTATCTTATTTTTCTTTCTTTTGTATCTATTTCTTCTTTTCTAATTGAATTTGTGCATTCTTCAACTAAATTCCCATCATTAAACATCTTCCTCTTAAATATTTTTTTAATCTTCTCACTACTATATATTTTCTTCTTAATTAACCTATTTTTATGAGATACCTATTGTTCTAGTCCCCTACATCATATTTAACACCCCCAACTATTTAGACTAGATATTATGAGTAGTCACATCTTTTGAGGATCCCTCTTCTTTTTATATGTCAAATCTTAGGTGCTTGGCCTAAAGGAACTATTTAACTTATCTTATTAGCCATGTTATGTAAATATATTGTAGAGGAGAAGTGGTCATTTATTATATAAATGTTTCCTTGCTCCTTAAATTAACTCATAATTCTTAGTGTCAAAACTTGTCCAACCCTATATAACCCAAACTATGATGAATGAATCAAGGGTTGTCTCGAACCAGTGATCAATAGCCCAAATCACTAGTGTATCAAGGTGTTAAAATGTATTAATCTTATTTGTGTTCCACTAAATTGGTCTTTTAAAGTGAATGCAACACCCTTTAGTGTGTTTGGCTTGTCATAAAATCCATGGCCATAATAATTGTGTCAAAGTGACCCAAAATTCTTCTTCCTGTGACTGTAAGAATGTTAATTTTACCATTGTTGATGATGCCCCTATTCTTTTAACTTTAGTGTGAAAAAAAAATGTTTCTTCCCACCATTCATCAATTTCTATTAGTGCAGGTTTCTAGAACTCCAAAGGATACTTCCCCTTGGACATTAGTAAACTAAATTCCATATGATGCCACTAAATGTTGACATAAAATTTTTGGTAGTTAGATACATATAAGTTTATGTTAGTTAGGTTAACTTTAGTTAGACTAATGTATCACAAGGGATAGTATTAGGTCAATTCCTTGTTATTATATTCAAAAAGAATTAGTGCCTATACTTGTAGTGAACCATACATAGTAAACAAAACATAACAATTTCTTACTTTGACTCCTTTCTTTTATATATATTAGTGTAACCAGAGAATATAATAATTCATATACTCTTTACTCTATATTGTTGATACAATTATACATGTTACTTCACTCTATAACCTCTACATAATCAACTTTATTCTTCTCTATTATCCTATCTAATATAATGCTACTGTATAAATACTAATCCAAAACAACATTCATAAATGATCATGTTTGTATAGGACATTCCTTTTATCTAATCTAGTTGGCCTTTATCTTCGTAAAGCCTTATTTCTTACCATAACTCTAGTTGTTATAATCCCATATTCTATTGGCCTAAAAAAGTGTTTTATTACTATCGTACTAAATTAAACTTTGTGATATATATAGTTGGGTTCTTTGACTAAACTATAATCCTACCAACATTGAATTTAGCATGTGTAATTACAATTTGATCATTGCCTTTTGTTGCTTTTATGATTTGGATTTTAATTTTTTATGGCTTTTTCCCTTATTTGTATGGATTTGGAAAACCAATCATGAGTGATATAAGTAACAAACACAAGGAAGCTTATACTTTAATTACAAGAGTGAAGTAATTAAATATTATGTCATCCAAAACATTATTAAACTTACCAACAAGTAAGTATTAAATCTCAAGACTAACCTTTTGTGTGTTTTAAATGAGAGAATTATGTGTAATAAATAAGAATCATAAGAAATCCATTTATGAAATAGATGGTGTAATGATGAATATGATTTTTTGTTGATTAAAATGGAAATAGGATACTATTGGGTATGGTATGATAACCATGTCACATAAATAACTATAATATTTAACAAATGAGCTAGCACAAGCACAAATGTATAAAAAATATCCAAAAATATGGGGGAAATTAATGATTGCCAAATATAATTGAATCATGACAAATGGTTAATATTTTGAATTAGATTTTAATGTTTGTAAGACAAAAGATCATAAATTCATAAAGTATTTTACACATATTAAAGAGGAGAATCATGAGATTAAAAGATAAATGATACATCACAAATGCTATAGTGAAATGTAAATATGAAATCAAACTCAAATAAAAATATAAATAATAATGTGATGTAGCATAACTATGTGTTCACAAATGTTGATATATTTCATGATATACATCATAAATGAAATTGTATAAATCCTATTATAATTGAAATATGTCTTTAATCTTAATCTCATCTCATCTATCTTCACTAAAATTTGTACCAAGACTTATTAACACATGAACTCTATGGAGAATGTAGGTATGTTATAAGAAAGATGATGAGCATGTGGCATCTCTTATGAGGGATAATCAATTTGAATAATTGGTACTACAATATATTTGAAATCCTTAGGTATATTATGGGATGTAGGTGGTGGGAAAGTCTAAACCTTAGCCTATGAATAACTTTGAGTATGCTACTGAGAAGGTGAAGGTTTAGGTCATGGAAAAACATGAAAGTGTTGATGTATTACTCTATGCATGTTTATGTGTTGTGTATCACATTGATGCTAAATCCAATAAACATATCCATATTTATGGATATAATCTATATTTATATTAGGTAGAGGTAGGTTCTTATAAGTAGATGATTTTATAGTTTTTGGTTGAAGCACATCAATGTAATATTTAATCTATTAAAAATGAGTATAGGTTTGTATGTTTGTACCAAGAAAACAATAAGTGTGTCTATAAGTAGTTGACTATGGAGGTTATTTATCTATGGTAGGTGGGGATCCTAATGCCTATTTTTGTGTTAATAATCATTGGTGTGCATGATAATCTTTATCCCAATGACTAACAACCTTATGTAATTCATCATATGGCTCATCTACCCATCATATAGGTAGGGTATCAAGTTTAGGCAAAGGTAATATTCCATCACTACTAATGGGACTAGTTAGATTAGGATCAAGACTAGGCTCAATATTTATGAGAAAATATCTTATTGTGGGTCAGTGTAATGAGGCTAACATCTCAGGAGGGAGCATGCTCAAAGGATCAAAAAATCTAAATAACTAATTTTGTTCCATCATGGCATGATCAAGAATCATACTCTGAAAAGGCTTAGAAGTAAAAAGATGAAAATTAGTTGGTGTCTACTCCATCTCAAAACTATGGACATCAAGTGAAGAATAAATAATGTCAAGTGAGATATAATAAGATGGATGAACTATATCCATATAACTAATCTTATGTAAATGTAAATAATGTTATGAATAAGAATGATATCTAAGTATTTTTGCATCTTTAGCTTAAGCAAAACTAGCTAAAAAGGGATCATCAAAGGAAAATACATCATCATAATCAAATTTTAAATAGAAATAGTTTAAGCATCAATGATTTTATCAGTCAAGGATGAGGAATGGGTTATTTTGGGATTAGTATGGAAGCTATAATTTCATCCATTATATTTTTACAAAACATGGGTCTTAGAGAAGTGGGCATTTGAGTAATTGTCTATGAAGAGAGATCAAAGGTTTTAATTTTAAAACTAATCTCATTGGTTTCATCATCATCAAAATCTAATAAGTTATATGGTATATTATTTACAAGCTTAGAGTGTTTGTTATAACCTTTATTAGAATTATTGTGATAATTGAATCATTGAGATTCACAAAAAGGAATGCTAGGTAAATATTCAAGAGTGGGTATTTTAAAAACACTAAGTTCTTGGAATTGTTCAAAATTTTAAGGGTTTGTGTTCCTTGAAGCTTATACATAAAACCATTGTGGGTAAATTTGAGACATTGACATGATGACAAAGTTATAGCTCTCATGAGATGTGTCCATGGTTGACCAAGTAAAATATTATATGATAATGGGAAGGTGAATATCATGACTTTTTTATGAACTTTGATAGGAGGAATTATGATAGGAAACCAAACATAGTTGAGCAAAGGAATTTGTCTTTTATTATAGCCTTGACATGTAATTTATGTATATTTAAGATTACATTATGAGTATCCAAGTGTTTTAATGAATTCAAAGGATACCACATAAGTGCTAGAACCTTTATTAATAAAAGTATGGTTGACTTGGATATCATCAAATTGGACACATTATGAATAGTGAAGGATCATTTATGTGAAGTAATATTTGATCATGATTCATTGAAGTGATGGTAAATTTAAGTGAGAGAAGTATTTATAATTTCATCAACATGTATAGACATTTATTCACATTATTGGAGAATACTATCCTTAGATCCAAATAAAGTAGTTTCTATCCCCATAGGTGGAGCTCAATAGAGTCCATTTCAAATATTAATTACATTAAATTATTATTATGATGAGAATAATTCCTCATGAGTTTTATAAAATTAATTTGAGATGGCAATCAAGAGATTTCAATTATAGGATCCCATTTTTCATAACTAGTGAGAATCGTATCTGATAAAGGCACATAATGTTGAAGCAAATACATGAAAGGAGGAGTGTAAATACATTTAAATGTATGAGGATTAAAATTAGATTGATTGAACTTGGTTAGTATAGTTTATCTTGGTGAATCATGTTGTGTTGAAGTAGTTGATGTTGTTTGTGGCTTATTTTGTGTAAGAATTGACCCCCTTAAAGTGGTTGATGTGATAGGTGGAGATGTAGGAATAGAAATGGATTGGTACATGATATTTCAAGTAGTTAAATTTTAAAAGGTAATTACTAATGGTATCATATTAATATATGATGTATCAATTAAATAATAATTATTCTCAAAGTGTAAGGGAGTAGCATTTGTTTGTATAGATGCAGAAATTATTTATACATGTTTAATATATGTGAATTGAGATGGATAAGTATCTTAAATAATGAGAAATATGGGAAAATTATTATAAGTGTAATGTGTATAAGGATATATATATTATTTTTTCATGTTGAATATATTTTCATTATTGGTTAGAGAATTAGGATCAACTAAAGTTTACACAAAATTGGAAGTAGGTGGATGAGTAGTATTAAGTTGATGAATGGGAAGTAGATTTTTATAGATATCAAGGAAAAAATTAGCTTAATTAAGAGCTTCATGATTGACCTTAGAATCATGATCTTTAGCTCCTTTTTCATATGCTTGTTGACATTCTTGAATCATTTTTCATGATAAAAATTGGGACCAAGGAGAAATTCAATACCAAAATTCCTAAGTTATCTATAGGTTTCATGAGAATGTCTCCAACTTCCATGATACCAATATAATTTTAGTGGATCATAGAAATTTTTGGTAGGATGATTAGGATCAAGTTCTTGTGTTGAAGTTTCATAAATGCTTTTTTGGATCCGCACCATGGAAAGAGGTTGGTGAGTATCCACAATATTCGCATGGGAAGATGTAGAAGGAGAAGAGTGGAAGGGATTATTTTTGAATGGTGGAGAGAGAGTTACATAATTAAATCCACTTGGAACAATGGCATAGATTGTGTGTATATAATCATATGTATTAGTAACACCATCCTTCATAGTGTGTTTATTTTTAAATCTCATAAACATGTGAGTTCCTACTCGAGGTTAGGAAAGCTAAAATTATGTTATGAGGAAATATTTACATTTAGATTGGGACTTCTTCTAAATAATTTTAAGAGAGACTATTAACATGGTACTATATTTTAGAGGGCCCCTGCAAGAGGACAAGGCAAAGTTCCAGAAAGAAAGACACACAAAAAGGAGACTTGCTGGAGGCTTCCACCAAGGAAATTGCTTTGAAAGAAAAAGAAGCCATGAAGTTGATTCTGGAACTGGATGAATAATCTGGTCCTTTTTTTCGGTTAAGAAACTGGTACTAATCTCTGGTTTTATTTTGCTAGTTCTCTGATTGTTGTTCTTTTAGACTTTTGTTTTTTGGGTCTTGTTCGGCTGTATCTCTATGGTTTCAGGACCATTCTAAATCTGTTTTTACTACCTCTATGTAGTGTTTTTAAGGCATTGCCTGTGGGCTTAGATTGCTCTTTTTTTGCTCTTTGTTAAAGGGTTTCGGGGCCCATTCAAAACCTGCTTTTACCTCTAATCTAAAACATGGTACTATATTTTGGAATGAATATCATTAGTAAATAAATGAAATATATTATCTTCCAACATGTTGTGTTCAAATTTATTACATAAGTATTTCCATCTTTTAATGAAAACTTGAGTAGTTTTAGATTCTACTTATTTACAAATGATAAAATGAGCTAAACTATTTTTAGGTGGATCATTGGTTTAAAATTCTTGAACTAATGTATTGACTAGGTCTTCCAAACTAGAAATAGTGTTAGACACAAGCTGATTGTACCGATCTAGGGTATCACCTGAAAAGGTTTTAGCTATAAGTTTGGTATAAGAAAATGTATTTAGCTCAATCTAATCTTTATAAGGGTTTTCAAATGATTTCAGATGTAATGTGGGATTTATAGATCCATTATAGGTTATATTAGGAGTAATAATACCTATGTCTATATTAGAAATTTGAGGAATCAATGGTTTATTTTGAATATGCTTAACAAATTTGTTAAGAAGTGGTGGTTAAGGAATCAAATTACCTTATGCATTTTGAAGGGGGGTGGGGGGCATTTGAATTTTCCACTCCCCATTGAGTATGTTGAGGATGACTTTGTAATTGTAAAGTTGATTTTTCATTTGCATAATTTGATTAAAATTATTGGTTTAGAAGGTAGCTATTTGATTCATATCTTGTAATAAGATTTAGTTAGTCTTGAGCACTTGAGATGTAATATTAGTATCATCTTGAGATATACTAGTACTAGTAGTTTTAGATGCACTAGTAGTAGTATTAACTTGAGTGTTCATGTCAATTATTTGAGTAGGCCCACTAGAATAAAGGCCTACCATAGTAGTGGATATACTAGGAAAGGTAAAAGAAGGGACAAAAGAAGTTGTATATTAATTTTCCCCATATCTTGTAGAAAAGATATGTGGTGGTGAAGAATGACTTCCTATGTGGGGTCCCATCATGATATTATATATAACTATGGGATATTTACCCCTGTGTTTAGGGTTTTCATTAATGAAAAAGATCATTTTTGTAGTATATTCAAGATCACTTTCATCCTCAATAATAGGCATGCATAGAGGATAGTTAAGTCGACCAAGAGTCTTAAAAGGAGGTGACCCATAGTTTTTGGTTCTAGTGGCCACATGAATATTTTTTAAATCTTTATTTTCTAAAAAATTATAAATAAGGTGAGATTTGGGATGTTTAGGGGAGTTAGTAAAATCCATCATGTTATAGTATGTTCTATATCATCCAAAAAAGGGAAGCATAAAATGAACTATATCAACCATGGTCGATGTAGTTATACAAATAAAAGTGTGGAAAATGAACTAACTCAAGTCAGGTCATTATTGTCAAATCTTGAAAAAAAATTAAATAAATAGTAAGTGTACTATATCAAGTTTGGTCAATGTAGTCACATAGGTAGAGGAATGAAATAATAGATTGTATCAAGCTTGGTTGATGAAGTCTAAATTGGAAAAAAAAAATTAAAATATTCAATGTACTATATCAAACCTGGTTGATGTAGTTACACATGTAGAGGAATGAAATAACAAACTCTATCAAGCATGGTTAATGAAGTATGATTTAAAAATAATTTTATAGAAATATAAAATATACTATATTGATCATGGTTAATGTAGCTATAGAGGTAAAGGGATGAAATAAAATATTGTATCAAGCTTGGTCGATGAAGTTTGATATGAAAAAAAAATTATAGAAATAATAAATATATTATATCAAACTTTATCGATGTAGTTACACAGGTAGAGGGATGAAAGAATAGATTGTATTGAGCCAATTGATAAATTTAGATCACAAAGAAATAATTATATTGGTGTTAGCTAGTGTAGTTGGATCATATAACATAGAACTATATTAATGCTAGTTTATATAGTCTACAATACAGGACATAACAACAAGCATTAAATAAAAAATAAAATTAATATTTTTATTAACTATTTATCTAAAATGAAGATCAAGTTGATGTGCTAAAAGGATGTGATAGAGTTTTAGGCTCTCAAATATATTTGTTTATATGTTGGATAGTGTTGATTGGATATTTCAGAGAACTAACTATGGAGTAAGTATCATTCTAATAGCCCACTAAACTTGATTTCTAGGGTAATTTGATATTAAATTCCTATTGTATTGATAAATAACTAGTGCACTAAAAAATTATATGGATGGTTGGTTGACTTCCTAATGTTTAATAAAAAATGAATCCTAAGTATTTCCTAAATATCATGAGGTACATGGAAATTAAAGTCCATATTGAGATTTGTACTATTTATATTATCATTGAAGTAATTCTCTCATGCCATGATGTTTTTAAATAATAGAAAAGTATTTTAAACAGAACATCATATCCCTTCATGATAATAGATAAGTAGTTTGAAAACTATCAGAACATGATTTTTATAGAAATCCAATCAAGCAGAAAATAAAGGCAAAAATCAATGTCAAAAATTAATTTGTAGCTTTTATTGAATGGAAGTAAATAGGCCATCGACTTGAAAGTATAAGTTTGATTAATTATTGAAAATTAAATTTAATTTGTCTTAATTATTTAGAAAATAAAACATATAAAACTAAATCGGTGTAGGCCAATGTAGTTGTTCAAACATTACAAAGTTTTATCAATGCAAGTCAATGTAGTCTATGTTAAAATGGTTAAAAATAGGTATAATAAACAATATTAGATTGAGAAAATGTATTTTACTAACATAAAATATATAAATAGGAAAATATAAACTAGGTTTGATATAGTTTTAAAAGGGAAGAAAACATAAAGTACATATTTAAAACTAATTTGATAAAAACATTGATTGTAAAAATAAATAAAACTATATTAGTTTGGTTGATATAGTTGGTATAAGAATACATGGAATATATATCTAGATTAGTTTGGGCTGATTTAGTTGAATTACTAGAGATAATATAGATCTAAGTGTGAAAATTAGATCATCATGTGTCAAGGCAGCTTGTTATAAAGTATAGAATTAACACTATATTGACTTTCATCAATGTATTTTCTTCGAAATCAAAAAATTAATCAAAATGGATCAACCTGGGTTGATGTAATTTCTTGCATAGATGTATCCTATTGAGAAATAAATAAAAAATAAAACTATTTTGACCTGCATCTATGTATTTTTTTTCCTACAAAAGGACAAAAGTTAGACTAAATTGAGCCGAGTTAATATAGTCTATTAAAAACACATAAAACTAAAATTATATCAACATGCACCAATATAGTTTCTTGAATGAGGAAAAAACTATGGTTATTTTAAGTTGAGTTCACTAGATTGTATGCAATGAATTAAGATAGACATGTAATCTATCTTGGCTAATAGATCCAAACTCAAAGAAGGTAAATCAACTAAACCCCATTGGATACTTGGTTATATAGAGTCATGATTAATTGAACCTAATTAAATTATCTAGAGGAACACTTATAACACAACATCAATGGAGATGATTTCAAAGCCTCTAGGCAATCAATATAGTGTAATAATTATAACTAGGTCCAGAAATTAATTTAATCTAGTGTTACCAAAGCTTATAACACAAATAAGGGGGATGGTAAAAACAACACTAAAATAGGTAAGGAGCCATTATATGAAAATGAATGATTAAGCTACCTAGGGTGGAAGAAGGAAAGTTTGGATAACCTTATAACCATATAGAAAAATTTAGAAAATATAGATAAATAAATCATAAGGATATAACTAGATCAAGCCTAGCTGATGTAGTTGGCTAATAGAAAAATACAAAAAATTAAGATATATCAACCTATGTCTTTGTATCCTATTGATAAATACACAAAAAAATAAAACATGATCAGCCCATGCTGATGTATTTCTTATTATGAATAAACATAAGTTAGATTGGATCAACCCACGTCAATGTAGTCTATACAAAAACACATAAAAATAAAATTATATTGAACCACATCAACATAGTTTTTAGAATGAAGAAAATTTAATGGTTAGTTCACATCATATTCACCAGAATGCAACAAATTAAGATAGACCGATAACCTATCCTACCTAATAGATCCAGACTCAAAGAAGATAAATCAATTAAAAACCATTGGATACTTAATTATATTGGGGCATGACTAAATGGATCTTGTAAACCTCACTAAAGGAGAACTTATCATACAACATCAATGGAGAGGATTTAAAAGCCTCTAGATAATGAATATATTAAAATAACCCTATCTAGGTCTTTAACAATAATAGTGAAATTAATCCAATTTAGTGTTACCAAAGCTTGAAACACAAATAAAGGTGATGGTTAAAACACAACCAAAAAGGTAAGAATTAATGGTAGGTAAATGGAGTTCTAGCAACCTAGGGTGGAAAATGGCAAGTTTGGATAACCCTATATCCACACTAAGTTTAAATATGGATGAAATCCAAACAAGGAGTTATAAATTCAAAACTATTGATTATGCAATATTTATCTACTAAATAAAAGATCTAAGGTTAGAAACACTTGACTTGAATATAACCTATCAAGGCTCAATATCTCCCTTGGATAATGGTGTTTTGCAAGAGGTTTTTATTATTTTAAGGATCACAATGGTTGACTCTAAGCTACAATATTTATTTTATTTGCATCCAAGACTCCACAAGACAAGATATTTTCACTCTAGGATAAGATCTAAGTAATGGCCACTCCTAAATGTAGACTAAAATAATAATTTCAAGAAATAATAGTGCAAAAATGAATATTCTTCTCCTATTGGAATGAAATGAGCCTTATACTTATAGAAGTGAGTTGACCTTAAATCCTTCTATAACTCTAGATGACAATATCATCCCACCTAAACATATTTATAAATTGATCAAGTACCTTCAAAATAGGTCAACTTCTATAACTTTTAGAACTATATCAACCCTGGCTAACCTAGTTTGAATTTTGGTTGGAAATGGAAATCCAAGTTGATATAGTTAGAAAAGATAGGTCTTGACTTAGTTATGGACTATTTAGGAGTAATATTTATTAGGATATCAAATAAGTGATAGTTTGTAGTGGATATAGGATTGATATATTTAGACATTAATATTTTGAAGTGTAAATGGTTTTCTCACCCTTTCTTGGTGCACCCTTGAAGGCATGCACTCAGAGATATTAAAACTCAAGATGTTGCAAGAGAGAAATTATCAGTAAATAATAAAGTTTAAAAATATTGTGTATACAATTATGATTGGTGAATCAAAAATAATTGTATCAGACATGTTTTGATCATGGTTGATGTAGTCAGAGAGGAATTATTGAACTTTCTCATAGTGGTTGACATAGTTAAAGAGATGAGTAATAGTGTGAACACTATTGATTTGGTGAATAGTATTTATATTTGAAGAAGAATATTGAATAGTATTGAGTTAATCAATATTGTTAAATGTCATAGTTTTAATGATTTATTCAAAAACCCATGGAGTATATTTTAAGGGTGAATTAGTAGGAGGTACATAGCCTTCATGTTTGGATGATATATGAATGACATGAACATCATGGTTTAAGGCATGTATTTTAGCTAACATTATTTTAGTAATGCATTACATCCAAGTATTGTTATTAGACTTGGGCCATAATGTATTCATCATCATAATAGGGATAAATAGTACATGTATCATTTTTATTAGGGATATCAGTAGTAGATACACCTATTTTAATAAAAGTACAAGGAGACATGGCTAAAGCTTCTTAAAAAAAATCCATCATATTTTCATTATAAATGAAGTCATTTTATTTGTTAGAGGATTCATATGTGTTTCATGAGGGAGGACTATTATAAATATCATCAATTAAAAGAAAGGTGAAATATCATGGAAGTAAAGGAGGAAGCCATTCTAATATATAGGGAGGTAATTGAGTGGTATTACAAAAGGTTTGTAATTAATTAGATTCATCGTCATCTAAGTTTGCAAGAGTGACATGTAAATTAGAGTGCATGTTGATGAATTCAAGTAAAACAAGATTATTAATGTAAGAAATTGTAGTAATGTGGTGTTGAAATTTAGGATTTATAAGTTGAATGATCTAATGGTTTAGGTCTACTTCATGTTTAAAATGGTTACCATTATGGATAAATTTGATACAATGGCTATTTTAAGATGAAATAATTTTCATATAATGAGTTTATAGACATCCCAAAATCATATTATAAGATAAAGGAATATCAAGGACCATAAATTTAGTTTGAATTATTTTGGGTCCAATTGTGAGGGGAAGCGAAATAAAACCAAGTGGTTTTTGGTTGGTTTTGTCAAATCCATGAAAAGTAAGGTGAGTTTTTTTAAGGTTTTCTTTGGAGTGTCTATTTTGTTAGATGAGCCAAAGAGAGTAACATTGATGCATGAACCTTCATCTACCAATAATTTTCTAATTAAGTTATTATTGGTTCTGATTTTGATAAAGAGTGGTAAATCATCAACTCAAAAAATAATTTCACCGTCAATCATATCATCTTCAATAAATTATTTGGTGGGTTTTGTGGAAGAATATATTATTTCAATATCATCAACTTATATGGTTGGAAGACCTTCATAATGTAATATAGGTACCTCATGATCATTACATGGGGGTTCTTTGATTTTCTTCAGTTATTTCATGAGGAACTTATGATGATAAAGAGAAGTCATGACTATTTCCATAAGTATAATTTTTAAAGGCATAGAGTTAAGTTCATCCAAAAAATTCTAATGAGATCTAGAAGAGGAATTAGCATAAACCCTAGGTGCATTAGAAATGGTGTTATTTTTAACAATAGTGTAACTAGGTTAAGGTTCCATAAGTGTGGACAACTCATCACTAGTGGGTGGTTCTAAATATTATAAAGGAGTAGTTTCAATATCTTTTAAAAGTTGTTCCTTGATGGAGGACTTCTTGGGTTTGGTGATAAGATATTTATAAGTGGGTTTGTTATGATAATTGAGTTTAGCCATGTTCACATACTAAGAACTAATATAATATTAGTTGTAGTTACCATCACTAGCATAAAAATTTTAATTGTGATATTGTATATTGGGATTAAAAGAAGATTTTTTAAATTACTGCTTGGTAGATTTAAGAAAAAAAATATTTTGAGAAGCTTTAATGTATTCAACATGATGAGCCTTGATCATAGATTCATGATAAAAAGTGTCTCCTAACATGAATAAAATCATAAATTTTATAATAGAGTGACATGTTTCATGAGAGTAACCAATATCAGCATGGACCAATAGAATATGTTAGGATCATACCATGAGGGAGAGTGGTGGTATTGTGAGTGAAAGGTTTAAATGAAAGTAATAACTTCATCATTATGACACATTAAAGGATGGGTAGGAGGGAGTTTGAATATTTGATTGGTTTGTTCCTATTTTATTTTGAAGAGGTTTAGAGTTTGAATTGATAATAATTATTTCATTGGTTGAAGTTTGAAAATAATCCTTAAAAAGACTATGAGAAAGTTCAAATTGTCATGAGAAAATATTTTCATTTGGATTGATCAAAAGCATCTTCTAAAGTTTGGGGAGATAAAATTTGAACCTTGTATTGAAGATAAGGTTTTAAAGCAATGATAAATAGTTAGAATAAATTATCATCACTCATTTTATGATCTTATTTATGATCTAATGATATCCATTGTTTGATAAAGGTATGAGTGGATTCGTTAAGTAATTACTTAGCATTAAAAAAATGGCTACAGTTATTTTTAGGAAGGTCATTATGTTGGAATTCCTTTACTAAAGGATTGACTAAATCCTCTATTTGTGTAATAGAATGTCTAGAAATTTGGTTATACCATTCCATAACATCTCCCATAAATGTTTTGATAAGAAGTTTAGTAGTATAAAAGGTATTAGTTTAGACCCATTCCTTGTAAAGATTATCGAAATATTTAAGGGAAAAAGTTGGATCCTTCATCCCATTATATGTAATAGTTGGGAAAATGTTTCCAATGTCTATGGATATAACATATGGAGCTACAGGTTTCTTTTAAATATGTTAAGGCATTTTTTAATGTATAATAAGTTGAGGACTAATGTTCCCATTGGTATATTAACGAAGAGGGGGAACAAAATTCTATTTATGTTGAGGCGAGATGATGGGAGGTTAGCATACCATTTGTTAAATATGATTTTGATTTGGAGCATTTTAAATCTATTAGTTATTTACATAAAATCTATTTGTCAAATAATTTATGCAATAATTTGAGTTGTATCAATAGGTGGATTTATATTATTAGGATTGGGGAGAGTCTAAATATTGGCAAGAAGGGTGTTCCCTAAATTAATGAGAGGAGGATTCCCTAGAGGGAGTTTTCCAAGAGTAGTATAAACTTCTCTAATGGTGAAATAAGGAAGTTTGTATAAAGTATCATTCATATTAGGGGTATAAATGGTATTATCATATAAATTTTTGAATATATGTGAGTCATCTAGATCATCATATATAGTGATTTGTACCATGTTATAGTCAATAGTTATAGATGGTTGGTAGGAGTAGTTGCACCATGAAGTGTGGTCTTACTTGGTGGGTAAAGTAGGTAAGAAAGAGAAAAACATGTAAAATTTGAATGGGTTAAGGCTCTCAAGGAAGATTTTAATAGGTGATTTCATGATGTTGATTAAATCGGAGAATTGCTAAATTATAGAAAATGAATGCTATCAGCCTAACTTGATATAGTTGTTTTGGATATAAAAATGCCAATGAAAACTATTAGGTTAGGTTGATTGAGTATAATAAAAAGATGGCATAAATGGTAGATGGAAAAATACACTAGGTCAGTCAGGGCAAATATTGTTACACGGACTAATAAAATTAGGATAAAACTATATCGTACCTAGTTAAATTAGTTATAATGATGAAAATGGTGAAAGAATAATGTAAACACCCTAATTTGGTCAAGAAACCATAAGTAATATGTATTTTATTGGTCATTCACATGAAGGTCTTAGTGATGATTATAGTCCTTATTCACGTGGTCATTTTGAGTCCTTTGATCTTTTTTATGTCTTATTTTCCCTATTTACGACACTCTTAGCAATCATAAGTCAACTTTTACTAGTTATAGGGGCCCTTATCATGTCTTAATTAGTTTTATCTCTATTTTAAGCCTTAGGAAATTAGCTCCACACTTAGGATAGTAGTGTCACATGGCACTAGTGTCCACTTATGGTTCTAGTATCTAACAGGCCTTTTCTCCCATGTTTGAGTCCTAACCCTTTCATGAGCCTTTTTTATATTTGTTATCCCTCTTTTATGACTTATTAGTCAATGAAACATTTATTTTATTCAAATTAAATTTCCTTATATATAAATATCCTCACAAGGTATTTTACATCTATCACATACTATTTTGGCACATAATTACATAAAATCAATCGATAATATAGGTCAATACTCTACATATTACTTAGTCATCAAATCTAGGCATTACATGCTTGATCAAAGAAGGGCCTAATAAAAATTCATTCTATCATACTATGCAATTTGATGGTGCATGTTCTCTAAGGGAGAACTACATGTGATATGAGACTCCTAACATTGGGGTTAATGTAGGTAGTGTCCAAGACAACATGGGTTCTACTCTACACAATTGTAACATCTCAAAATGAATTTTTTTCTTTCCTTTTTGCATTTTATATAGTTATTTTTTCATGTGTGTAGGTATTCATTAGGGTTTTATAAGAGATTTAACTAAAATAGTGACACAAACAATCCCCTGAATGACACATAATAGCCTACAAGATCTCTAGAACATCCTACAAATTCCTTGAAAGTTTTAGATAGTCCCTAAATGAGGTACATTAGCACCAAAATTAGAAATTAATACCACATGATGATACTATCTTGATATGGGTGCTATTGTTCAAGACAAGATTTTAATAAATAGTCAGAAGATGAAAGGTATCTGCCTATCTTTATAGCCCATTGTAGTTCTTTGATCCATGTAAAAGTTTATTTATTTCCATATAAGTACCTTTCCCTTCTCATTTTCTATTTGGGAAAGTTTAATTAAATCAATCATTTCTAGTTTTCATTCCAGATTTGAAACATACTCAACTCTTTAACAAATAGTATTTGCATTGAATTAAGTTCGAAAAGGTTAAACCATTTGGTGAACCTAACTTACTTTAAATATTGCTTAAACCCCTAGTTTTACTTAGGGTTTACCTTATCCTAATATTTGTGCATTAAATTAGGGATACAAAATTATATTTTTATGATTTTTTGGCATAAGCTAGATAATTTAATAAATCCCACATTAGGGTTTTATTTATTTAATGTAATTTAATTTTTTCAACACAACCCTAATTCAAAACCCTAGATCCACATACTAGGTCCCTATACATACAAATACTATCAATTAACCTCTTATTGACACATATACGTAGTGCTTTATTCTAATGTGATCCTAGCTTTTCAACTACTTTTTTCACCCCATTATTCAGATTAAATTAATATAAGTGCAATACATGATTAAACATCATACTTCCTCTCACTCTTATCTAACTCAAAATCAAACTAACAATATAATGCCAAAATAACCTCTTATTGGTAGTGCTTTATTCTAATGTGATCCTAGCTTTTCAACTACTTTTTCATCCCATTATTCAGATTAAATTAATATAAGTGCAGTTACCACTTCATTATTCAATTAAATTATATAGGTACAATGCATCTTCTTTACCTTTCTCAATAAATTCAAAAAATCAAGTACCAATGATATTACACCTTTTACCAATGCACAAATAAAGGTAGATGAAATTATTATATCACCTTCCTTCAAATTCCAATCTCAATGCAATTATTATTTACAACAAATTGATAATGAAAATGTCTCTAAATATTCACCTATATGTCATAATATGCAAAAATAATACATGATTTACACTTCTTCTACCCTTGACTCCAAAATTGGAAGTGATAACCATGCTTGTATTCCACACATAGCTAGTGAACAAATGCATTTCCTTTTATGTACACATGATGACACATTCCATAGTAGTTAAAAGTTAAAATATTCTCCCTCTCTCTCTTAATGATCATGTGGATGATACTTCTACAAATGAATTAAACTATGATTTTGATGAACCATGGGATAATGATGATGATTATGATTATGATGAAGAGGACATAGAATCTACACCTTCTAGTTCTTCTCCTGCTTCACCTATTTCTCTTGTTTAACCAAATACTATGTCACATGTAAAAAAAACACACACACACACACACTTATTCTTATGTTTATAATTTACATTTACTTGAGAATAAAGTAACTTCTATTTAATTAGCATGTGATACTTATTTACAAATTAATAATATAATAGATACCAATGAATCTCCCTCAACCCCCTTATTATAGTAGAACTTATTTCTCAAACTAACTTAAATGAGGGTGGTAGTTCTTTTCCCTCTAACTAGGTCCTAGATATCATACCTCCAAAGGTTACAGAGAACAAACCAACACTCCCTTACATAGGTTTCCAATATAATCTAACAATGGCTAAGATAAATAATAAAATTCAAGAATTAAAGGAACCCATTGATGATGATGATATACATTCACAAGTGTTAATTTCCTTGATGCATGCCATGAGTGATTTACAATAACAATTACACCATCTGACTTTGGAAAATAAAGTATACCAATATTGGGTTGATGCCAATGTTATACAGGGAAACCCTATTCCGTGTAAAATCTCAATTACAATGTTTCCACACAACTTTAAAATGCTAGTTTTACTTATAGTTGATGGGCATGGAGATCCATACTTGCATCTTCAATCTTATGATAAATCCATGGAATATGCTAATAATAATTTGAGTATACTATAATTATTTCCAAAGTCCTTAGATGGGGAAGCACTAAATTGGTTCCAACATACAATCCCTAGTGGGTCACTACACACATGTGAGGAGTTAGAAATAGTCTCTCTCAGGCACTACATACAAAATAAGGGACCTCAAGTCACACATGATAGGTTACCTTAATTATACTAGGGTGAGATAAATCCAACATCTGAATACATTCTAATATTCAAAACTTGTTTGCATCAGTTTATTTATCAATTGATAGATTTAGAGGTATAATACATTATTTACAAGAGGTTTAATTTTTCCTTTTAAAGATAAATTACTTTATCAAACATAAAAATCATTATGTCATATATGTAACACATCTATAACATTAAAGGTATAATTGGCAATAGCAGTTACACATTCAAAGGCAAAATTAGATGTAGGCCCCTCAGAGCCACAATCATCTAATATGGTAAAAGAGCCTACTCTGCTTCTAATTAATAACTTAGTGGAACTAAAAAAACCAATAAATGTACTCAATAAGGGAAAAGATCCACTTTATATAGCACCTCCTATGGTGAGTAGAATGAAGGATATACATAGGGGTTTATACAATTTTTAGATAGGGTTGGGCCTCATGACATTTTGCTTACACTATTAGATATGGAGATGATCACACTTCCTCCTACTAATCATCATCCACCACACCATTTTCATAGAGTACCACGTAATCCATATTATAATTTTCACAAGATAAATAGACATTTAGATGATCATTGTTATGCACTCTAAGCTCACATTAACTAGTATGTCAATCGAGGTATTATAGCATTTACATAGGGTACATTGATATCTCGTTATCCACACTCTCCTAGATCACACTCCTCTACAATAGATTTATCCCAAGATGTTACTTTTAATGAGTCATTTTTTACTCATCATATGAGCCATGTGCTTTCTAGGACACTATGTATGAGCAATCTCATGCACCATAATTTTAGTAGATATGATAACTAGTTCATAGAGATCAGAACATAGACACACCAATCAAGATATATGGGAACACCTACAAAAATAAGGGAAAAAAATTAGTTCAAACACCAATAAAGATATATGGAAATGATTATAGAGATAAAAACATAACTTCAATATGAACACCAATCAAGATATATGGGAATAACTACAAATCTAAGGGCACAACATCAATTTAAACATCAAAAAAGATTTATGGAAATAACTATAGATATATGAACACATCTAAAGTACACACACAAATAAAGATATATGAGAACAACTAAAAATATAAGGGTACAATATTAGTCCAAACACCAATATCTATATATGGAAATAACTACAGAAATTAGAACATATCTCTAATTTGTATATCGATTAAAATATTTTCTAGAAATCATATAGCTCAAAGTATAGTTTTAGCACACCAACCTATCAAGCTCTTTCCTCAAGAGTCTACACACTTATCCACCAGTAGTGTATCACACATAACTCTAATTTTAGAGTCTCTTTCTACATTGACATAACATGATTAGTATGGTCATTAGTTCTCCATGTCATCTGGGTTTAGATAGGGCATATGGTAGTCATATAATCTACATACAAAAATATTATGGAATACATGGAAACCCTATACCAATAAATAAAAACTCTTAAAACAATACACATAAATAGATACAAATTAATTAATTCTACTTTGATAAAATAATATACAAATATCATCTTTTAAAGCCATCAAATTAATCAAAAACATATCAACATATACAATATAACGAGATTCATATATCATTGTACATGGTACTAATTTAAAAAACAAACATCCATATATATAAATCAAAATATAATTTCAATACAAATATAATCCATCACTCAATGATACAAACATCGCTATTAGGACTAGCTCCCTCACTCTCACTCTCAAACATATCTAGACTAGAACTAGAGGCTTCATTCTCTCTCTATGACCTAGATAGATGACTCCATCTACTCTCTCTCTTCATGGTACATGACCAACTCATCCATACACTTTGTATGATATCACTAAATATGTATGTATTCATCTAATATCTAACTACTAACCCCACTTGAAGCATCAAGTATAGGCATGGTATACCTATGCAACTCTACATGTACCTTATCTCTATCCAAAACCACTCATGTATATGTTTTAGTAGCTATCATAGCTTAGTAAAACAAATGGGAATGCACATCAAAAAAATTGGTGTCCCTCTTTATTAATCCATCCTCCATGACATCATCAAGAATATGTCATGTGATCCGGGCAATAATTCAGATGACAATTCGGGTGATGGGTCCACCCCAATTGATGGCAGAACTTCTGGGAGCCATAACTTTTGCACCGTAGCTCCAATTGACTCACCGTTTGAACATCAGAAAGATAATAATGAGGGGAAAATTTTGAGATGGCATGGAGATCTGATCAATGAATTTTGACATCTGAAAACCTAATGGAAGATCCCCAAATTTCAATTTTAGTAGTGCAGTATAAAAATAGTAAGTTTCTAAAAATAGTAATTCCTCAAATTCTGTATTGTTGTAAATCATGGAATTCAAACCACTTAATCTCCCTCAATATTGGTGACCTTAAACATCCTCCTCACACCTTCAAGACATGTATAAATGAATATGTAACCCAAAATGGAAATTAGACATCTCTTCTCAGAGATAGGCATATGTTTGGGTCTGTAATTTTGATCAATAAAACATCTCTTTTTAGAGATAGAATTATTTAAATTATGTTGTTCTTATTTATAAATTATCTTTCAACCAAATATTTCAATTTTTGGATCATCATGTTAATTCCTGAAGCATCAAATCAATGGTGGTTTCTCAGTATTCATCATCACCTCAACCTACACATGTCCATGAAATACATCAAATTCATAATCACATAAATAAATAACCAACATTAAAAATAATATGCAAACACATTGTATTAACTTACCATTTATATCCCTAAAGGGATCTACCTCTAGTATATCCTATGTGATAATCCCACCTATCAAAAATAGAGGTGCCCATCTATAATCACTCCACTAGGTTATATAGGCATCAATCACTCCCACATCATCTACATTTGGTACATGAATATTAAAATCCAACTCTATTAATGGAATATGAGATAACTCAATAATAGATAGCCTCAACCTATTATATGGCCTTTTAGGAGCCCAAGAAATCTCAACCATATCACTAGTGTTTGGGGCACATCTTGAACTACACTAAATTATTATGTGACCCAATCATATTGAAACTAATCATACACATTTACATAATGGTTAAGTAGTCAAAAGCTCACTTGAATCTATCTCAGTTTAGTAATATCCTTAGGCCATCACTCTTATCTTCTATAGGGCCTCTAGATAATATCCCTCACTATCAAACTATCTAAGAATTATTAGAATTGCATAGTGTTCCTCCTAGGCACATGACCCATCCCTATCCACCTCTTTTTAAATAATTATGGATATGTCCAACCATTTCATACATGCACCACTGGCCTTCTCACTACTTGTGCTTATATGCCCAATAATGTAACAATGTTGATGCTCATATCCCTCTATTACACATCTCTTATGTGAAATGGTATATGTCCTTGTAAAAGTAAGCTAGCATCATCTGACATTATGAATACATAGTATGATACTCCTTGATATCTTGCACTATCCCATGCATCCTATAGTACATTAATGCCCCATTCACATCTACATCCATGAATGAAGATATAAAAATGGATAATAACTTTTATAGTTTTGAAACCTTGGTAATAACAATCAATGTCAACAGTATGTCATTATGGCTCCTTGTGTGTTTGTTCCTTACTACCATAATAGATAAATATATTGAAGCCATTATATATCCTAAGCTCATGTATCCTCATATATTATGGCTCATTGTCTATAGATAGGTAGTCATAGAATATGGTATACATCTTCTAGAGTAATGGTCATCTCCCTAGTAGATAACTATAAAGTCCACATATCTGCATCCCATCTCTCACATAATGTAGTCATCATGTGCTTATCCCAAGGCATAAGCTCCAAGAATGCAACATGTCTCAAACATGTTCTCTTTATCATTGCCATCCAAACATAAACTAGGGGGATACCTTGTAGGGTCTCCATCATCCATCTAGTACAAAACTCCCTCATACAAACATCAACCTACAAAATTAAAATTAAATTAGGCATCAATAATGTAAAATTAAAACCAATAGATGCAATAGACATCAAAAAATAGTTAGCAATAATCAGCATTACAACTCAAGCCTATTAGACACTAGCACTACATACAAGATAGTAGCATTGGATAGTAACATCACATCTTGGACACTAGTGCCAAGTCCTGGATAGTAATGCCAAAACAAGGATAGTAGCACCATTTTTTCCAAATAGGTCCTAAATTAATGTATTTTTAGTAAAAATATTTTAAAAATGCACTACAACTAACAAAAATAGGAAATATTTTAGGCTCCTTACTACGTTAATCTCTTCCCTGGCCTAAATTTGTGCCTCAACCTCTTTATAATGGGTCAAACTGGCTCCTTGTCTCCTCAGCATATTTCTCTAACTCAGACACTTAATTTCTCTCAACTCAAATGCTCCAAGTGAAGTGTCAAACCAATCAAATGACCAATTTAAGTCACACTTATCAAATGCCACCTTATTAAGGTTGACCTTGCATGCCAATTTCAATAATAATACTAATTCCTTGACAGCATGATATCTTGATAACTATAACTTTGATTTTTGAACCATTTCTTTCACATGAGACTTGACATCAAAGTGTAACACCCCATATTAGTTAAACTAATCTTCTAATCAATTTAAACTCTATAAAATGACAAAATAGATATTACCATAATTCAACTCACAATAGACAAAATATCTATCTAATTATACATTTAATTATTAACTATGTCACAATAAATACACTATTCAAACTTAAAACAATATTATACCTACTAATTAACACAAGTACAATTTATCATTACCACTTTTGGTTACACACCCTCACCATATTCTTTGCTTTCTCACCAAAAGGGGGGTAAATATACACAAATTGCTTTAGACATACAAAGGTTAATATATATTTAGATACACAGTTCTATGCAGATACACATGTCTACTTAGATATATATATTTAGATTCATAGGCTCTTAGATACATAGACAATAGGTCTACACAAATAGTCAGATATATATACACATAGGTTTACGTAGGTATTTAGATATATAGATTTTAAGATCCACAAGTTCTCAGATATATAGACACATAAGTTTACATAGGTATTCAGATATACATATATTTAGATTCATAGGTTCTCAGATATACAAACACATAGGTTTACACAGGGATTTAGATATGTATATATATATATATATAGTTTATATAGATAAAGTTGTGTAGATATATAGTTTTAACTTAGTTATACATGTTTATTCATATATTTAAATACATAACTACATTACTCAAATATCAAGATTAGGGGGCATGATGCATAACACACATCCTTGATCCCCATTTTTAGATTATCAAACTACACTCAGTATCATCACCAAGTTTTCACCAATTTGGGTCATAATACCATCTATAGTAGTTGATCCATATCATTCCAATAGACCCAATTCACATACTTATATTTGGTTTAGAAATTAGATTGGGGGAAAGTGAGCCTCGTTTCTCTACACATTCAATTTACATACTCATATTCAATACATATATCAAGATGGGGGGAAAATTAGGGTTTTTGGTCCTCAATATTTAGTTCACCATTTAGATTCAGTAGAGGGGGCATCCACACCATAGGTTTCCCCTTCATATATTGCACTCCAACTCCTATCTACCTCTCTATCCAAGAGTGGGAAAGTTAAGATCACATTCACACAAGTATAGATACACATTCCTCTTTTTATTTTACTCTATTACTTTCATTTCATTACATTACTAGAATAAAAAGGGGGTAAATGTAAACACCCTAATCTGGTCAAGTAACCAAAAGTACTATGTCTTTTATTGTTCTTTCACATGAATGTCTTAGTGATGATTATAGTCCTTGTTCACATGGTCATTTTGAGTCCTTTGATCTTTCTTATCTTATTTTACCTATTTTTGACACTCCTAACAGTCATAAGTCACATTTTCCCAGTCATAGGGGCCTTCTCCTATCTTTCTTGGTTTTAGATTTGCTTTAATCCTTAGGAAATTAACACCACTCTCAAGTGGAACTAGTGTTCAATTATGGCTCTAGTGTCTGATGGGCCTTTACTCCCATGTTTGAGTCCTAACCTTTCTATGAGCCTTATCTTATATATTTTATCCCTCTTTGATGACTTTTCATCTAGAAAATAAGGTATTTTATTTAAATTAAATTTATTTCTATATAAATATCCTCACAAGGAATTTTACATCTAGCACTTATACATAAAATCAATCATTTGTACAACTCAATACTTGACATACTACTCAATCGTCACATCTAAACATTACATGCTTGATTAAATAAGGGCCTAAGTGAAATTCATTCTAGCATACCATGCAAGTTTATGGTACATGTTCCCTAAGGGATAACTACATGTGATTTAAGACCCCTAGCATTGAGGTTAATGTAGGCAAAGGCTAAGACAATAGGGGTTCTACTCTATGCGATTGTAACATACCATAACCTATTTTTTCCTTTATTTTTTGTATTTAATCTAGTCATTATTTCATGTGTGTAAGTATTTATTAGGGTTTTGAAAGAGATTCAACTAAAATAATGATACAGGTGAGCCCCTAAATGACATATAACTACCTATAAGACCTATAGAACCTCTTACAACTTCTTTGAAAGTTTTAGATAGTCCCTATAGGAGGGACATTAGCACCAAAATTAGATATTAGTGCCACATGGTACTACTATCTTGATATGGGCACTATTGTCTAAGACCAAATTTTAATAAATAGTCAAAAGATGAAAGGTGTATGCCTATCTTTATAGCCTATTTTAGTTCCTAGATCTGCATAAAAGTATATTTATTTATAGATAAGTAACTTTCTCTTCTCACTTTCTATTTTGGGAAATTTTAATTAAATCAGTCATTTCCAATTTTCATTCTAGATTAAAAACATGTGTGGTCCTTTAACAACATGGAATTTGCATTGAGTTAAGTATTAAAAGGTTAAACCAAATAGAGTGTATCAAGTTAGGTCAATGTAGTTAATTCTAACAAATATAAAATAAATATTAAATGTATTATATTAAGCCTTTTCGATGTAGTTACATAAGTAGAGGGATGAAAGAATAGATTGTATCAATTTTGGTCAATGAACTCTAATATCTAAAGGGAAAGCAAACTCAAAAAATTATAGATAGCTTAGTCAATCTAGTATGTTCACACATAGATAATTATATCGATTATGGTCAATGTAGTTGGAACACAACATAGAATTATATTGACATTAGTTTATTAGATGTAATAACAAACATCAAATTAAAATTTTAACTATTTTTTCTATCTAAAATGAATATTGGGTAGAGGTATTAAATGGATGTGACCGATTTTTAGGCTCTCAAAAATAATTTCTTATTTTTTGGATAGTGTTAGTCTAATGTTTTAGATCACTGACTACACAAGAAGTATTTTTCCCATAGCCCACTAAACCTAATTAAAAGGATAAGTTGAGAGCAACTTTTTGATGCTAACCATTAATTGGTGATACTATATAATTAGATGGATGGTTGGCTTCTTAAGGTTCAATAAAGGAATAATCCTAAGTGTTTCCTAAATATGGTGAGATACATGGAAATTAAACTTTGTATTTAGCTCTAAACTATGGCTATGAGGATTGGAGAAATCCCCTCACACATAGATGACTGTTAAAAATATACAAGGACTATAAACAAAACACTATGTAGCCCTTCATGATAACAGCTAAGTAGTTTGAAAATTATTATAACACATTTTCTAGAGAAATCCAATCAAAGAGAAAATAAAGGTGAAAATCAATGTCAAAAATCAATTTATATATTTTATTGAATGGAAATAAATAGGCAATATAATTGAAATTAGATGTTTAATTAATAACTAAAAAGTAAATTTAATTTTCTTTATTTATATAGAAAATGAAAATATATAGAACTAGATTGGTGCAATTCAATGTAGTTGTTTAGATATTATACAATTATATCGACATAATTCAATGTAGTTTGTGCAAAAAATGGATTAAAACAAGTAAACTATATTGGATTGATCTGATGTAGTTTACTAACAAAAATATAAAAATAAGATAATATTAAATAGGTTGATGTATTTTTAACAGTGAAAAAATAATTTTATGAATATATCAGGTTGGGTGATATAGTTATTTGTGAAGAATTAATTTTTGATAGAATGTAAAATTTTGAAGTACATAACTGAATTAATTTGATTAATAAAATAACCTATAAAGATGAATAAAATTTTAATGGTCTAGGTTGATAAAGTTGGTAGAAAAATACCTCGAAGATAAAGCTAGATCAGCCTAGGCCAATGTAGTTGGATGACTAGAGATAATGTAGATCTGAATATGAAAACTAAATCATCCTATTTCAAGGTATCCTACTAGTAAAACACATAATTAACATTATTTCAACCTATGTCAATGTAGTTGCCTAGAAAGCATATAATTAATCAGACTGGATCAAATTGGGTCACTATAGTTACCCAAAAAATACACATAAATTTAGACTACATCAACCTAGGTCAATGTAGTTTGCATAAAATATAGAAAAAATAAATCATAAAGATAAAACTAGATCTAGCCTAGCTGATATAGTTAACAAATAAATGTATAAAATTAAATTAGATAAACCTGTGTTGATATAGCCTGTTAATAAATACACATAAAAATAAAACTATGTTTACCTACATTGATGTAATTTTTAATATAGATAGACATAGGTTAGACTAGATCAACCCATGTCAATGTAGTCTATAGAAAACATTAAAAAATAAAATTATATCAACTTACACTGATATAGTTTGTTGAATGAGGAAAAAATAATGGTTAGGTCACGTTAGGTTCACCATGATGTATGAAATGAATTAAGATAGACATAAAACTTATCCTACCTAATTGATATAGAATTTAAGAAGGTAAAACAAATAAAAAACCCATTGGATGTTTAATTATACTTGGGCATGCCCAATTGGATACACTAAACCTAGCTATAGGATAAATCATCACAAAATATCAATGGAGAAGGTTCCAAAGCCTATAGGTAATCAATACAATGTAATAACCCTAGTTAGGTCCTTTGATAATAATAATGGAATTAATTGAATCATGTGTTACCAAATATTACAACACAAATAATGGGTATGGTTAAAACAACACTAAAATTGATAAGTAACCATAGTAGTAAAATGGATGCCTAGGTTACATAGGGTGGAAAATGGCCAGTTTGAATAACCCTATAGCCACACTAAGTTTAAGTGTAGAGGAGATTCAAATAAGGATTTATACATTTGAAACTATTCATTATGCAATATATATATATATATATATATATATATATATATATATATATATATAATGAAAGAGATAAAGTTATAAATACTTACCTTGAATAGAATATGTCAAGACTCAATCTCTCCCTTGGCCAATGGTGATTTTCAAGAGATGTTTTTGGTTGTAAGGATCACAATAGTTTAAATCAGATCTAGGCCAAAATTCTTCCTCTATTTACATCCAAGAGTCCACAAGTCAAGTTATTTCCTTCCAAGATAAGATTTAGGTAATGGATTCTCTCAAATGTAGCTTAAAGCATAATTGGAGAAATAATGGTGTGAAAATGAAAGTTCATATTTATTGGATTGAAATGATACTTGTATTTATAGAGGTGAGTTGACCCTAAACACTTTCAAAATTCTAACTGACAATATTGGCTTGCCTCAATATAGTCATAAAATGATTGTTTACCCTTGAACTAATTCATTTTGGGTCAACTTAGTTATGATGTATGTGTGTGACTTTCGAAACTACATCTACCCGAGCCGACCTAGTTTGAATTTTGGTGGGAAGTAGAAATACTACATTAACCTGGGCCTATATAGTTAGAAAAGATAGGTCTTGGCTTAGTTAGGGTATATTTATGAGGAAGATTGCTTAGGATATCAATTAGGTGGTATTTTATAATGGATATAGGCATGATATATTTACAAAAAAATATTTTAAAGCACCAATGATCTATCCACCCATTTCCCAGTGCACACTTTAAGACATGCACTCAGAGAGATTGAAACTCCACAGGTTGTTACAAAATAAAAAGCATCAGTAAATGATAAAGTTTAAAAATAATATGTGTAGATAGTACATTTAATTCATTTAATAGTATAGTACATATTTATTATATTTAATTTATTGTTATCTTTATATTATTAATATTTCAGCCCTTGAATTTAACATTATCTTTGACATAGCTACTATAACTCTTATTTTACTGTTAAATGGTTTTAATAAGGTTCTTTGCATTATCTCTATAAATAGAGATTGTATTTATACATAATATTTATCATATTCAACCCAACATTTTTAAAATATATGTCCATTCTATAACTCTAGACTGATTTATGGACTTGCATTCTTATGTGATGGATTTGGATTAGTTCTCTAACCTTTATCTATTCTTAATCTTATCATATATAGAAACCTATTTAAGACCCAATATATAAAATCTTGTATACATATTTATATTTAGATAAGGAGAGATACCCTTGATATAGTCTCATTAAACATCATATAATACTTGGTGCTCATGATTCCATAGTTGCATACTTATGTATTTCATTAATTACAATTAAAGTTCTTCTCAAAAGGATTAGATAAGATATAGTCAACACATCTCAACATCATATAATAGTTTTTTCACATGATTCTATATTTTTATGCTTTAGAAGCTTTTAATAAACACAATAAGATTTATCATCCTAAAAACATCAAAATAAATAAATAATGGTTTTATCTATATCCAGTAAAATAATTTATTAAAGATTTAATTGTCATACTTAATTTTAGAGAGTCATACCAACTCAAATTTGTTCCCAAATTTTATGAAGAGTATTATATCCCAATAAATCATTATGTGTAATATTTTTTCTCCCTGCATAGTTTGATTATGTTTCTAGCCTATACAAAGCTCCAAACTAGCCAAGTATTTGAGTCAACTTGATACTTTTTCATTGTTATGTCTTCTTCAATTTCCTTATCACTTATCACACCCACCCTCTTATGGATATGAATTTTTGGAATCATACCTTCAAGGTGAGGACCTAAAATTAATTAAGAGTGATTTTCATAATGCTATATAAACATATTCATGCCAAGCTCACATAATTTGGTAAAACCCAACTCATTGCTTTAATGATATTTCATGTGGTGATAATAATCCATAGACTTAGATAATTAGGTAAATCCAAGAGTGATCACCTTAGATAATCATAAATTTATTTCATATCCTCTATGGAGTAGGGAAACAAAGGGCTTGATTCATGTTAGTATGTGAGATCCTCCTCGCTGCTTTGACTCATTGATATTAATATTGATATGCCACCCTTGCATATTTTACCAGTGGATACTCCTAATCTCTTCATGAAAGAGATAAACAATGGAATTTTTACTCATTTTATAAAGCTTACCTCCAATCCACATGGTCTCATCCTAAAGATTTTCTCACCTCAAAACTTCAACACTACTCAGAATTATACCTTCACTGCAATGATGAATTCATTCAACCCCCACAGTACACAAAACTAGAGTTACCTTGCAGCCTAAGAGCTACCCTTAGCTCAAATTTTAATCCCATTAGCTTCACATTGAGACACACCACCATATCCCCTAGGGGAATTATATTTGTTAAATTTTATCATTTAAGTATATGAATGAGGACCATTTTATTTTCAAATGTTCTCCTTATTATAAGAGAAGGAGACATTTATTTTTCCTCTTTGGCTATTCTCTTGGCTCTCTCCACATATTTGATAAAATTAACATAATATAAAATATATATTAAATATAATGTTGGATCTATATTAATAAATGATGGCAAAGATCACATATATTGACACATTACACAAGCATTTAAAGTGAAAATACCTCCAAGAGGTAAAAAACCCACGAGTGATATTCAATGATTGAGAAACAATAATAACCCCAATACAAATTCTTTTGCCTTCTCACTTATTTATAGAATGGCCTTCACAAAACTCATATGTTTAATATGATAAAGTAATTTTACATTTGAATGGGTTTACAATAAAGGTAAAACCTTATTTATAGTGAATACCAAGGGAGGTGACTATTGTAAAAATAATGGGTCCATTCATCTTGATAAAATCATTTAATTAAATTTTTATAAATCATTAAATAATTATAATTTTATTATTTATTTTCATGAGGTTTCCACCTTGTGTTAATAAATAATATATTATTATTTAATAACTTTACCAATGCTAAGGGTCAATAAGCCCACTTAGGATTAAATGCTCTAACATTTTCCATTAATGCTAAGTGGGGATAAATGTCATAGTCACCTTGGAAAGGAATTATACTATGCACATAACTAAAGGATTTAAAATAATTCATCATACTAAACACCACCATTTGAAACAAAAGGAATTTAATCTATAAACTAATCAGAAGTAAGTTTAGGCTAGCATGATTGTGAGACTACATCTCATAGTTTTTCATGAATGATCACTAAGCATATTTGGAGTCTTTTATAACATAAGGACCTCCATTAAAAAGTGTATTTTTAATGTATTGGGATACAAAATTAAAACTTTCACATGAAGTTTACTCAAATCACATAACTTCCACATAAAGTTTACAATGCTTTACAATAAGAAGCAGTGTAGAGAAAGAGAAGAAATAGATCACCATCAGGAAGTGGCATTATCATGCACACTCCCCCTCAATGGTAAATCTAAGAGGCTTAGAATTTCATGAAGTTGATAAAACCTTGTAGCATCAAGTGGTTTTGTGAAGATATCTACCACTTATTAATCTTTAGGATAGAACTATAGATTAATATCATCATTGAGAACTTTCTTTTGGATAAAATGCACATGAACTTCAATATGTTTAGTTCTTTGGTGTTGCACTAATTTTTTTCCAGAGCTATACAACTTTGGTTATCACAATAAAATATGGTATTATGAGAAACATCCAAATGAAGTTCTCCTGAAGTCATTCATAGCCACATGAATTTTTTGGTAGCTTTCATAGCACTTTTATACTTTGCTTCAGTAGAAAAGATAGATATAGTAGATTGCTTCTTATTTATTCAAGTGATAGGACCTCCACCAAACTTAAACACATATTTAGAAGTAGATTTATGATCTATAATATTATCAGCAGGGTTAGTATTACAATAACCATATAATTTATCATTATCAATGAAATAATTAAATAAACCAAAATTAATTATTCTTTTGATATAACAAAGAATACCTTTAGATAATTTTTTATGACCCAAATATGGATCTTGAATAAATCTAGAAGAAACCCTAATAGCATATGAAATATCTAGCCTAGTAACGGCTAGATAAATCAAACTACCAATAACCTATCTATATAAACTAGGATTAGCTTTTTCACATGTAAGTTTTAGATCGAGCTTAACACCAACTTCAATAGGAGTAAAAGAAGATTTAAAATTAAGCATGTAAAATTTAACAAGAATATTATGAAAATATTGAGATTGTGATATAAAAATAGAATATTTATCTTGAAATATAGTCATTCTTAAAAAATGATGCAAAATGCCTAAATCAATCATTTCAAATATTTGATTTAGTTTATCCTTATATTTATAAATTAAACTAGATAGATCACCAGTAATCAAAAAATCATCAACATATAATACAATCAAAATCAAATGATTATTTTTAAATTTAAAAAAAAGATCATTATCATAGTAGTAATTAGAGAAACCCAATTCTTTAAAAAAATAAGTAATTTTAAAATACCAAGCTCGAGGAGCTTATTCTAAACCATACAAAGATTTCTTTAACTTGCATACATAATATTCTCTATTAGGGTTAGTGAAACCTTTAGGTTGAGACATGTATATTTCCTCTCTCAAATCACCATTTATAAATGCATTTTTTACATCCATTTGGTGGATAATCCAATCATTTTGGGTTTAAGAGCAATAAGAGGTCTAACAGTACTCATTTTTGCTATAGGAGTAAATGTTTTAATATGGTCAATCTTGGTTTTTTAATAAACCCAAAATCAACTAACATAGTTTTAAATTTATCACTTTTACCAATTAAATTATATTTGATCGTATAAAGCCACCTATAACTGATAATATGCCTTTTAGGTGGAGGAAAGACAAGATTCTAAGTCTAATTTTTAATTAAGGAATTATATTCAACTTGCATAACAATATTCTATCTATCATCTTGAGTGGCTTCTTCAAATGATTAAGGTTCACATTCATACATAGTCATTAATGTATGATAATAATGTTGACTTCTAGTTAATTTATTAAGGTTATTAATATTAGAAGATTGGATTAAGGATTCTTCCCATTTACATATTTTAGATTAAATATGAAACTCAGGGGGTTCCTTAGACTCTAAGTTATTCAAAATTGGATTAACTTCCTCAAGAGCATCCATTTTATCACAAGGAAAAATATGGCAGTCAGGTATATCGATAGAAGAACACTACAGAGGTTCTACAGAGGGCTCACGAAAGGTTTTTTCGAGAAAAAGAATATTTTTATTCTTAATGATATGATGTTTAGAAGGATCATACACTCTTAAACTTTTTTTTACCTTCATAACCTAAAAAATTTAAAGAATAAGAAATGGGATCAAGCTTCTTTCTTTTAATTTTAAGAATAAAGATATAAGCAAGACTACTAAAGATCCCGAGATGAGCCACACTAGGTTTATTTTTAGTCCACATTTATAAATTAGTATAAAGATGTAAAACTTTGGTAAGGACTATATTTATAATATGAACAGTAGTATTAATGGCTTTAAAACATAAAAATTTAGAAACATTTACAAAATGAAACATTGTTCTAGCCATTTCTATGATGGTGTAGATTTTCCTTTCAATAATACCATTTTTTTTAGGAGAATAAGGAGTTCTTAATTTTATTTGAATACCATAACTAATAAAAAAAGAATCAAACTATTTACTAATATATTCACCATCATTATCAGTTCTTAATCTCTTAATAGGCAAATTAGATGTATTTTCAACACTAATTTTAATTTCTTTGAATTTAAATAACACATCAAATTTTTTTAATAAAAATGACTAGATCATTCTAGTGTAATCATCAATAAAATTAATAGCATACAAACAACTATTAAGAGATACAACTTCCAATAAGTCCTACAACATCACTATGAATCAATTCTAAAGGATGTTAAATATTAGCATCATGATTCTTGTGAAAGAGAATTATATGTTGTTTACCACGTAAGCAATCTCACAAGTTTTATGATGAAATCAAATAGAAAGAACTCAAAAAACAAGATTATTTATAGACATATCATGTAAACTTGTAAAATTAACATGTCCTAATCTTTCATGCCATAATTGAGATTCATTCTTATTATGAAATAAATAAAAACATATACAAGATAGAGAAAAGATATATAAACTATTCTCTTGAACACCTTCAACAATCAAGAAACTAGATTGATTTATAATAGACTAGCTATATTTAAGTAATGTTACAATAAAATTATAATTTGTAAATTGAGAACAAGATAGCAAATTTTTTTTAAGCTTAGGTACATAGAAAACATCATTTATAATAATATTTGAAAACTTTATTTTTCCCTATTTAGTTGTTTTTGAAAATGAATTATCTCCCAAGTAAATTATTTTAGAGATGTCTATAGAATCACATATAATATTAGATAATCAAGTCATATGGTTTAATTCACCACTATCTAAAATCCACTCATTTTCATTTGAAGTAAATAAAATAGCATATAAAGTAATAACATTTTGATTTTGATTGTTAGTCTGTTTAGGGTTTTGATTATTCTACTTATTTTGATTAGGTTTATTCTATTTATTATTTTTAAAAGATTGATTATTATTTATATCATTATTTTTATAACATGTTTCTTTTATATGATCAAATTTATGACATAGATTACAAATTCCATTAAAGTTAAGTTTATGATTCTTATCACCAGATTTCTTATTCATGTATTTGACTTTAGCAAAATTAGGGTTAGATTTCTAATTTTTAGTGTTATCAAAAACATTATTAAAGGTGAGAATTACTTGAGTGACATTATTTATAGAATCAAAATTGGTCATAACTTGTTCTTATTGAATCAAGAGACCAGACAAGGTGGTTGCTCAATTTGATTCTTAGAATTCAAAATTGAAATAAAATTTCTAAAATTTTCATGAATATTTATCTGAATGATAAAATAAAGTAATTAATCCTAAATTAAATTATAATTACATCCATCTAATTGAGCTTTAATTTTTTTAATTTTAAAAATAAAATTTATAACTTTCTCATCACCTTTTATAGGTGTAGTTAGCAATTAAAAGATTAACTTAATAATCTTCTAGAGATGAGTGCCCTTATGCATGGATTCAACGAGTTTCCAAGCATCACTAAGAGATACATGATTACCAATGTGGAGAATAAATTCATCTTTAACACTCTACAATATAATGGACATAGCTTCTTTTAATTTCTATTGAAATGTATTGGTAAGATCAGGTGTCACATGTGGTCTAGAAGGGTTTTTTTAGTCCCAATGACAATATTCTATAGCTTTTAAGCCATAAATTTAGACTTAACACAAAGTTTACATATAATATAGTTATTTTAATTAATCATTTGATATTTATCTAAAGAAAAATGAGGCAAAGCCATAGCTTCCCTTTAAATAGGATAGCAAACAAATGCTTAAAATAAAACCTTTTAGTGTGAATTTTAACATAATTTGATAGTAAAACAAATTTGAAAGTGCAGTCACGTAATAATTATTTAAAAACATGCTAGAAAAAGTAAAATATTTTAAAATATTGAAAAATAATTATTGGAGAGTTGTCAGTGATATCATAGTGATATCATAGAAGTTTCCTAGTGAGTGGATGAAGTGCTTTGATAGCCTGAGTAATAATGACAAAGTGTGTAATGTGTTTGTTCTAGTGTGTTTTATGTTGGCTTGGTTGATCTTCTAGTTTGAATATTTAGAGATGATTAGATATGAGTATGGAGTATTGATCATGTTTAATGGGTCTTATCAAAGGTCCATGGTGGTTAAAGGGTTTGTGTGTATGAGTGTATTTAATTTAGTTGATCATTCTTGTCATCTAGACATTTTAGGTCTAGTGGTAGAAAATTTAAGTAGACAGTTTGGTGACATCACCATTACCATGTGGGAATGAGTCAAGGAGATTTGGTCATATGGTTGTGATCATATTAGTCTCAAGTTATTATACACCAAATCTCAAGTCATGCAATGAAACATGGTCAAAGATATGAGGATGCAAAGTTGGATACTCAAATAGAATTCACTACGCTCCCATACTTAGCCAAATTTGTAAAAGGACTCAAGTAGAGTTGAGTAAGCATGTTGATGAGGTCATCATTCACACAAGTGGATGTGTGAGAATAAAATGATTATATGGGTTTGTTCATTTTTGTGCCTAATTTTTATGTGCTAAATCTCAGGTCATGCACTAAAGTGTGTCAAAATATATACAAGTGTAAATTTGGGCTCCCAGGCATTTTGATAGTGTTTTTCCATAGTAAAATTTGAATATAGCAATAAAAATTGAGTAGTCATTTTTATGGTGGCATATCTCACACATGTGGATGTTTCAAAAGAAGTTAGTCATATGGGTTTGTTTATTTTTTTTGCTTATTTGATTTTCACTAAATTTTAGATCATGTTTCAAAGCATGGCAAAAGTTATGTAGGAGAAAAGTTGGCCTCCCAGACTAGTTCTAAGCATAGTTGGCTTTGTGATAGAATATTTTGAGAATTCATTTTAATGGCATTATATCTCACATGCATGATAGTTTTAGGATTATTTTTTGACATGGTTGGATTACCTTATGAAATGTGTTCATATGGTGCAAATGCAAGGTCATGAGATTAATCGAGGTAAAAAACATATCTATACAAAGTAGGATTTCCATGCATATTGCAGTTAGTCCCCATACTTAGTTAATTTTCATGATGTTAATGAACTAGACTTAGTGGAGATACAATGGTTTATGGGAGTTTATACTTTTATATCCAATGGTGAGTGTAGATTTAAATGGGTCAATGTGATAGTTGTTTACTAAAGATAAAGATTGAGCATCATATAGAAGATCAATGGAGTGTGTATGTTCTAATATGTCATGAATCAATAAGATGAAGATAAGTGTTCATTGTTTAATGACTAGGAAAATTTAAAATATAAGGATATAATATTGAGTGGGTGTTTGTATAGATTGATCTAATAGTGCACATTGAATAATAAAGACATGGCTGATCTATAGAGATCAATGGTACATATTGAGTCAACATTGTAAGGGTGCATGAGATGAGGTAAAAGTGACTAAGGTTTTACATTTGGCATTAAAAAACTATGTGTTAAAGATTAAACAAGATTAATGGTGCATGATTGATCTAAATATGAGAAGACACGAGATGTGAGAATTGTATTCAAATGTTAATTGTGACTGTTTGCATTTGAATATTTGAATTTATGAAGGAAATACCAGTGTCTAATTTTGGGGCCATAACTTTCAATCCAAAATGAATTTGACCATGTAGTAAAAATAAAAGTGGTACAAGACTCCATTCCACATCTATAAAAATTTATTTAAATATCTAGAAGTATGTACAAACATAGTTATGGTGTTCTAAAGATGACTGTGTGTTCATAATTATTTTACAAGTGACCTGAGAAGGATAATTGAGCTTATATATATTATATTGATATCTCTTGATAAATTGGTTATTGGAGAATGTTTTAGGCTCCATGAGGATAATATATGTGGTTTTTTTAGGTGTGTTAAATCTATCTTGAGTATGAACAATGTTTAAGAAGTTGATTGTATTTTCATTCATAACTTTCATGTGCCCTAGGTCAGTATTTGAGTTATTTGAGCATACACAAATGTGATAAATGTTGATTGTGATCATTTGAGGATGTCAAAGGGGACATAAGGAGTGGAATAATATATTTTAAATTGGTCTTATATTCTTATTTTTATCAATAAATTGATAAATGGGTGAATAGGTCTTCATGAGACCTATAAGAGCTACATGGGCCTTATTAAAAGGTGTAGTTACTTAAGGGTGACCCATAGATGCTATGGCCAACCTATAAAGATTGTATTGAGATGCTTCTAAATGAGATAGATGAATTAAATATTAAGGCATGCCTAATGGCTGACCAAGGTGATGATGATCATGATTGCTCTATAAATAGTGAAACCAAATGTGTTAGTTTTTAGATTTGTAGACTTGTAAGACTTACATGAGGGAGTGATAGTGTGGATCCAAGAAAAGGAGATAACCTTTAAAAGAGAAGGAATAGATTATTGAGGACTAGTTAAGAGTGAATAAGATCACACATGATAATATGAGCAAGGTGCTAAAGGTGATCACATAGGTCATTGGACCCAATAAGCCTAGAAGAGGCAAAATGGGTAAGTATGCTCAAGAGGCTATTTGAGAGAGACTTGGGAGATATTTGAGGCTTGTGTGTGTGTGAATTGAGAAGTGGAGGGGTATATTACCTTATATATTAGTTGATGAGAAGATCAGTTTGAAGACTATTTATATGACCTATTGGTCATAATTTTGTTGGTAGAATAGTGCTCTTATTTTTTGAGTATGAGAGAAGGTGAAGAGTGATAATCAGAGGTCCATCATCAAGTTTTGAAGACATCAGTGAAAATTTGGATGTGTTTATAGGTGTTATTATGGGTTCTCAACATATAATGGGTTTGTTCTTCCTTGTAAGGTGAAACTTGCTAAAATTCTAGTTGTTGTGGGTGTTCAGCTAGACAGGTGTAGTAGCTCCTTGTGGGATTGTAGTCTTACTAAAATCAAGAGTGGTAGTTCTTTGATCAGTATCTTGATAGTATAAATTAGTTCTTATTTTATAGGATAGTAGTCCAATTGCATATTCTAGTGGGTTTTATTCCTCAATAGGGTTTCCCATGTATGTTATGTGTTATGTGATTAATCTTGCATTGTATGTCTTGTTCATTGCTATGAATGATGTGTATGATTCATGAATGCTTATGGTAACTAATTAAGTATTTTTAAAGATTAGAATTAAAGTTAGATTATTTGGGCTCACTGATTCAACCCCCCCCTCTTTCAATGATTATAATTCTAATAATCGGTATCAAAGTGGGTCCTTTGGAGGAAGCCTAATAACCTAAAGGTGATCCTAAGTAGGTACAAAGATGGCTAAGTAGTTGAATAAAGAAAATCAATAGTGTAAGGCTATGATCAAAACACTTGAATAATAGATATGTACTTTCAATAAAGATGATAAAGAAGATGAGGATGTTATCAATGATCTTAAGGTTTATCTAGTAGATGCCAAGACAAGTTTGTGTTTAAAAGAAAAGGACATCATGTATGATGAAGAAGTTAATCTAGAAGCTGATCTCATGGGTGCACTTGGTGAACTAAAGGAGAAAAAGAAGAAGAATCATAAGATGAGAAATATAATCAAATGTCTTGAAGCACAAGTCAGTTATCTTGAGGGAATTTTGATATAACAAGCATGTATAATAAAGGATAACATGGCTAAAGAAGCTAAGAGTGATAAGGAGACTATCCAAGTTATCAGATGTCAATTAATGGCTATGATTTAAAGTGTAATATCTAAAGAGGATGAGAGCATTCAATTGGAAATAAAGCTAGGTTTATTGATGGATTATCATGAACAATTTGTTGTCAATATAAGCAAGCTTAAAGAAGATCAAAAGAAGTCAAATCAGGTCAAGAGTATTAAAAGGTCTGTTAGACAACCAAATGATTCAAGGTATGATAATTTGTTTCATTATAATTATTATACATATAATAAGTATGGTCATAGATCTAAGGACTATAGAATGAAGTAAGTCAAGTATGGCCATTCTTGGAGATATGATAGGAGTTTTTGGCCAAAGATTGATCATAGTTCAAATCTATCAAAAGGTACAAATGATGTTATTTATTTTAGTTGTCATAAGAGTGGACATATTTCTAGATTATATAAAAATAATTTCAAGAGGTATTCAAGGTATGTCAAAGGATATAGATCTCCTAGAAGGTTTGAGAAAGGACAAACTCAAATATGGAAACCAAAGGTAATCATTGCAAATTCTTCTAGTCATAAGGTTGATAAGAAAGTTGATCTGGAGGAATATGTTGTAGATCAGTCTAAACTCAAAGGTCAAGTAAGTAAGATGGTTGTAGAAGACAATAAAATTCAAACTTTGGTATGGAGCCCTAAGGTAGTAAAGATTAAGGAGACTAACTCTTTTGAGTCCAAGAGTCTTGATGGATTGTTTGCCAAGGTGGAAAAAGAATTAGAAAGAAAGAAGAGTCAAGAGTTTCTATTGTCAGCATTTGATGACAAGTATAAAGTAGATAATATATCAACTATCCAAATATAAAAATAAAAATAAAAGTTAGTTCAAGTCAAGATCAAGGAGAAATCTAATGTGTTGATTGAGGCTAGTTCTAAGCCTAAGAAGAAGAAGAAGAAAAATTATCAATATCAGATGACCAAGGAGGAAAATAAATATAATGATTTGTGGGAAACTCTTGGTTTCACATTTTTATATGACATTATGGGTTAGGGTGCCTCTATCTCGGCTTCAAGAAGACACATGTTAGTGAAAGGAAGCTTGGTGGTTGTCAGATATTGTTTGATGAGTTGGTATGAAAATAAGGTATGCTTGTGCAATATTTATATATATATATATATATATATTATATATATATATTAGTTAGAGGAAAAAATATTGTGAATAATATTAATGGTATTATCTTGAGAAGGATTTAGCTTGTTGATCATGGTTTGGATGCTTTGTTATTAAGTATTTGAAGAGTTGTTGAAGATGTCATGTTCCTGATGAAGCATGAATCTAGTGGGAGCTTTATAATTGGTCAGGTCCTAGGATTAGAGGATTGAGTAGTTGAATCTAAGAAATAATGTGTGGAGAATCAAGTTTTTGTGTTCAAGATGATAATTCCAGTTAGAGAAGGTCTTTGGTTAAGGGGGAGCAACAAGATCATGATCTTGTTTTAGAGATTTATGAAGGAGTTATAATACAAGATCAGAATGGGTATTTATAGATGGAATAATGATTGTGATGCACTATCAAGAAGTTTTTGGTGCTCAAAAAGGTTTTTACACTTCTTTTTTATATGCTCCAGGTGTTTTTTTGTTTAATGGTATGTTGAAGCCAATTTGAATCATTTTAGTGCTCTAGGTTCTCTCAATTTTTGCTTAATGGTAAGTAGACCTAAAATGGGATATAGGAATTCTATGTTACAAAATTGGGTAAGCTCAATTTTTGGTTTAGAAGTGTGTGATGGGTGTCTCTAGGTGTGCAATAAGTTTTAGAGGTGTGAGTTGACTAGAAGGAGGTTTGTTGACTTTATTTGTTATAAGATTCTAGGGTTTTGGGCTCTGATAGAAAAGTGTTATACCTTATGAATTGAGGTATAAAGCTTCTAAATATGTTTAATGGGAAAAATGGGTCGTCAAATCAAGCTTCATAGAGATATGAAGGTTTGTGGTTTTCAATATTTCATGTTTTTGTCAAGATGGAGGCCTAATTGGATAGTAGATTTGTGAAGAAAGTATGTCTCAGATGATGATATTGGTGATGAAAATTTGTGTGGTTTATTATGAATATTATAGTGCTCCATATATGAATTTTTAGGTCCTAAATATGTGTCTACTAAAAATTGTGGGCTCTACAAGTTCCAAGTAGGGCTACAAAGAGGGTAGACATGCTTAGTTTCAAGAAGAGTACTTTTTAATCAATTTATAAAAAATATTAAGGTATGTTTACTCCAAAGATATTTTAAAAGTTATTTTATATCATGTTTCCTATTTGGTATAATGCATATGTATATTTGGTGGTCATGGAAGTGTCTTGAGAAAGAAAGCTGGTAAGCCTACATGGTGGTTCTTCATGGTATGTAGAGATCTGAAGATGCTCAAAAAGTGAAATGGCTTAAATATATTTTTGGGAGTACCTCTCATATGTTTCTTGTTTATTTCCATCATATTTTAGTGGTTTTATTATTTCTTACTTTATTTGTTGTTGTGTTTGGTTAAAGAAAAGTGTTGGCATAGAGCAAGAACAAGTTGTCAAGGCAAGCAGAAGTAGGCTCAAGGTAAGGGGGAGTTTTTATCATGTTTATATGATTTTCCTTTCCTAATTATGGTATTTTTAGGTCCTTAGGATCAATAGGTGCCCACTTTTTCATTGTGTCAAAGGGGAAGAAAGTTTCTATTGTGGGAGTACTTGAAGAGAGACAAGGTGAGTTGTGTATTGTTATATATGATGTTTGTTAACATCAATGATAAAGGGGAATATTGTAGGATAGTTTTTAGTGATGTCACATTGATATCATGGAAGTGTCATGGTGAGTGGATGAAGTGATTTGACATCCTAATGTAACAATGACAAAGTGTGCAATGTGCTTGTTCTAGTGTGCTTTATGTTGGCTTGGTTGATCTTTAGTTTGACTATTTAGAGATGATTAGGGATGATTATGAAGTATTGAACATGTTCAATGGGTATTATAAAATTTCCATGGAGGTTAGATTGATTTTTTGCATGATTTTATTTCATCTGGTTGATCATTGTTATCATCTAGACATTTTGGGTCTAGTGGCAAAAAATCTAAGTAGGTAATTTGGTGACATCACCATTTCCATGTGGGAATGATTCAAGGGGAGTTGGTCATATGGTTATGATCACATTATTCCCTAGTTTTTATGCACCATATCTCAAGTCATGTGATGAATCATAGTTAAATATATGAGGATGCAAAGTTGGATACTCAAATATAATTCACTATGTTCTCATACTTAGCTAAATTTGCAAAAGGGCTCAAGTAGAGTTGAGTAAGCATGTTGATGAGGTCAGCACTCACATGAGTGGAGGTGTCAGGAAAAAAATATCATATGGTTTTGTTCATTTTTTTATCTATTTTTATGTGCTAAATCTTAGGTCATGCGTTGAAGCATGCCAAAAGATATGTAAGTGTAAAGTTGGGCTCCTAGGCATTTCGACAGTGTCTTCCCATAGCCAAATTTGCATATAGAGAGAAAATCTAAGTAGTCATTTTTATGGTGGATGTTTCAATAGAAGGTGATCATATGGGTTTGTTTAGTTTTATTCATAGTTGATTTGTGCTAAATTTTAGATCATGCATTAAAGCACGGTAAAAGTTATGTAGGAGCAAAGTTGGATTCATAGACTAGTTATAAGCATAGTTGGCTCTATGACAGAAGATTTTAAGAAGGAATTTTAATGGAATTATATCTCACATGCATGAAGTTTTTATGATTATTTTATGACATGGTTGGATTCCCCTATGAAAGGTGTTCATATGGTGAAAATTTAAGGTCTTGAGATTAGTCGAGGGAAAAGATATATCTATGAAAAGTAGGCTTTCTAGGCATATTGTAGTTGGTCCCCATACTTAGTCAATTTGCATGATGTTAATGATATGGACCTAGTGGATATCCAATATTTTATGGTAGTTCTTAATTTTAGATCCAATGATGTGTGTAGACTCAAATGTGTCAATGTGATAGTTGTTTAGAAAAGATAAAGATCGAGCATCTTACAAAAGATTAATGGAGCATGTGTGTTCCAAGATATCAAGAAGCAGTGAGATGAGGACAAGTGTTCATTATTTAAAAATAATAAAATTTAAAGGATAATAATCCAATGGTGAGTGGGTGTTCATAAATAATGATTGAATGGTGAGCATTTGATAATAAATACATGGCTGATCTATAGAGATCGATGGTGCATATTGAGTCAACATTGCAAGGGTGCATGAAGTGAGGTCAAAGTAACTAAGGTTTAACATTTAGCATTGGTAAACTATGTGTTAAAGATTGAAAAATATCAATGATGTGTGATTTATATAAATCTGAGAGGACATGAAATTCAAGCATTGTGTTCAAAGGTTAACTTTGAGCATTTGCATTTGAATATTTGAATTTATGAAGGAAAGACTAGTGTCTAGTTTTTAGGCCATAACTTTAAATCCAAGAGGAATTTGACCATGTAGTAAAAATATAAGTGGTAGAGGAATACAAGGTGCATCCATAAATATATATTTTAATCTATAGAAGTGTGTACATACATGGTTATAGTGATCCAAATATGACTATGTGTTCATTCTTATTTTGCAAGTGACCCAAGAAGGATAATTGAGCTTATATAGATATTATTTTGATATATCTTGATGAATTGGCTATTGAGGAGTATTTTTTACACCATGAGAATGTTATATTTATTTTTTGGAGCTGTTTTCAATCTATATTGAGTATGAAAAATGATAAATAATTTGACTATGTTTTCATTCATAACGTTCGTGTGCACCAGGTTAGTGTTTGGATTGTTTGATCATATGTAAAGGTGAGAAAATTTGATTGTGATCATTTAAGGATGTCAAAGTATACATAAGTAGTGGAATAATGTATTTTAAATAAGTTATTTATTCTTTTTTCGATCGATGAAGTGCTAAATGGGTGAATATGTCTCCATGAGACATATACGAACTATAAGGGCCTTATTAAAAGGTGTATCTACTTAAGGGTGACCCATAAATACTATCACCAACCTATAAATATTATATTTATATATTTATAAATGAGATAAATTCCTTAAGGTTTAAGTTATGCCTAATTATTGACCAAATTGGTGATGATCATGATTACTCTATAAATAGTGAACCAAATGTGTTGGTTTCTAGATTTGTAGACTTGTAAGACTTGAATGAGGGAGTGTGAGTGTGGAGCCAAGAAAATGAGATAACATTTGAAAGATAATCTAAAGGTTATTGAGGACCAATAAAGAGTGAAGAGGATTAGAAATGCTAGTCTGAGTAAGGTACTGAAGGTGATCGCATAGGTCATTGGACCTAATAAGCCTAGAACAGGCAAAATGGGTAAGTATGCTCAAGAGGATATTTGAGAAAGAATTGGGAGAGGTTTGAGAGAGGCTTGTGTGTGTGAATTTGGAATAAAATGAGGGTTATAGTGCTTTGTGGTTGAGTTGATAAGCATATCATTTTGAGGACTATTTGTATGACCTATTGGTCATAATTTTGTTGGTAGAGTAGTGCTCTTATTATTTGAGTATGAGCTAAGGTGAAGATTGATAATCAAAGGTACATCATCAGGTGTTGAAGACATCAAAAAAGGTGGATGTGTTCATAGGTATTGTTGTGGGTGCTCAACATCTAATGGGGTTGTTTCTTCCTTGAATGGTGAAACTTGTTAAAAGTCTAGCTATTGTGGGTGCTTAGCTAGATAAGTGTAGTAGCTCCTTGTGGGATTAGAGTTTCAAAATAATTAGGAATCACAGTTACTTGATCAGTATCTTGTTGGTCTAAATTGGTTCTTTTTTTATAGGACTAGTCCAATTATAGGTTCTAGTGGGTTTTATTCCCTAAGAGTGTTTCTCATGTATGCCATGTGTTATGTGATTGATCTTGCATTATCTTTCCTGCTCATTGCTATGAATGATGTGTATCCTTCATGAATTCTTGTGGTAAATAATTAATTATTTTTAAAGATTAGAATTGAATTTAGATTATTTGGGTTCATTGATTCACCCCCCCTCTCAGTGATTGTACCTCTAACAAAAATAAGGTATCACAAGTGTTGTAAAAATACACTAATGTAAGAATAATTTTAAGAAAATAATATTTTTAATGATTTTTAATACTATTTTTTAAAATAAAGTAAATTAAAATTTTAACTATACTTAATTACATGATTTAGATGACAAATAGTGCAAAAAAACTAATTTAGAATTGTACAAAACTAGGTGTCAAAATAATCACACTCAAAATGACAACTTAGACACTATTATTTAACAAATTTATAAAATTAATAGTAGTAAGTTTTAAAATAATAAGTGGACCAAGAAGATGTGTATATAAGGTGACAAAACCTATGTATCGATTCGTTATACGACTATGTCTAACAAAATTTTCACTAAGTTGAAAGTCAAAACAAATTTGATAGGCTAACTATAGTTTTAGACACATGAAACATTGGCACACAAACTAAAAAATAGAATTCAATTTAAATTAACTAAGTCAAAAATATTGAATTTAGAGGGTTTTGAACGTGGGACCTCCTTAGTTGTAAGTTCTAGAAAAAAAAGCTTACCAACTCATCTATGATACTAGTTAAGATTTAACATGTATTAATCAATATTTATATGTTTTTTATTTTATTTTTAATTATGTACAGGAAGATCTAAGCTCTTAAAATTTCATAGTGGCACCATTGTGAAGCTATAGGTATGTAGCTTATGTTACATAATTTTTGAAATTATTTATTAAATAATTTTTTATTAAAATTTAAATTATGTACGTAGACTTGTGGCCCTCACTTTCTTTTTATTTTATTCTAAAATTTAAAAGAAAAGTAATTGTTATTTACTATTCATTTTACATGTATAGTATATATATATATATACATGTAAAATGAATAGTTAAATAAAAATTACTTTTCTTTTAAATTTTAGAATAAAAGACAAAGAAATTGAGGGCCACAAGTCTACGTACATAATTTAAAGTTTAATAAAAAAATTATTTAATAAATAATTTCAAAAATTATGTAACATAAGCTACATACCTATAGCTTCACAATGGTGCGGCTATGCAATTTTACGAGCTTAGATCTTCCTGTACAAGTCTCAGATCTACTTTAAAACTTGAAAACCCTCCTATATTTGTTTTATAAACATAACTAGACCCTCAAAATAGAATCTTTGATAAATAATTCAATATTTTTAATTGCCTAGGCTCAAGTATGGTACCCCTATAGATTTTTTGGAGAGCCCTATAACTTGTACATTTGCTTAAAAAACTTGAAATTTTTTTAATCTTATAGAATTTTTTTTTGATGATGAATGAATTTACAAAATTGAATTTTGACTAAAAAATTATTTTTTTGAGTTTTCCCAAGCTAGTTATGCACGTCTATGAAAATGGTATCAGAGGAAGGTTTTAGTCTGATTCAGGGTTGTTTTGGATACTTTATCGAGATCTTAGAAGACCTAATGCTAAGATATGGGGTTCCACAGAACAAAGGATGATCTATAAAAATATAGTATCCCTTAAAATCAATAAAAAACATTATAATAAATAAAAAATTTATTTGAGAAAGCTTTGCATATGGTTTGAATCTTCCAACAAAAAAATCTTGCCAATCACCCAATCATCTCATGGATCTAACTCCATGATAAAATCAATAGAATATAAAATATATATGCAATATAATGTTGGATATAGATGAATAAATGATGTCAAAGAGCAAAAAAATTTGACATATAACACAATCATTTAAAGTGGGAAAACCTCTGAAAGGTAAAAAAATCCATGAGTGATAGTCAATGATTGAGAAACAATAATAACCCCAATACAAATTCTTCTACCTTATCACTTCTTCACATAATGGCCTTCATAAATATCATAGGTTGAATATGAGAAAGTAATTTCATATTTGAATGGTTTCATAATAGGGATAAAACCCTATTTATAGGGAAATACCAAGGGAGTTGACCATTGTATAAATACCCATGTCCATTCATCTCAATAAAGTCATTTAATTAAAATTTAAGTAACTCATTAAATAATTATATCTTTATTATTTATTTCATGAGTTTTCTACTTTGTTTTAAAAAATAATATATTATTATTGTTTAATAATTTTACCATAGCTAAGGGTCAATAAGCCCACTTAGGATTAAATGCTCTAATAACATTCATAGATTATGAAGACCATAGATGTTTGGCCCTCTTCTTCCAAGAGATTCTCAGTATTCATCAATAAATTTTCATGCATACTTCCCTAAAGGGGGCCTACACCCCATATTAATTACATCTAACTTTTAATTACTTCATATAACCAGTAGAAAGAGGCCCCATGGCCACCTTCCAAACTTAAATGGTAGCCCATTGAGGTGTTCCAAACTTGATGATTAACATGGATTCAAACCCATTACATGCTTGTTCACCACTTTGAGTATTAGAAGTGTTTTTCCAAAAAAACAAGGTTCATCTCACTACACAAGACCTCTTTTTTTATCTTTTTAATGATTTCTTTTTTTGGATTGTTTCTTTCCATTTATTCATTTTAGATTTAATTTTATCTTTTGTATTATTTTGGGTGTACTATTATGCTCCCTATATCTTATTTACATAGCACTTTTTACATTCCCATAATTTTAACCTTAGGTTGACATTAATATATAATTTAAATCAATGGATAAAAGTGATGATAATTTGTATTATATTATCCAACCCGATTGGTAAAACAACCAACTATCAAATATAGTAATCTGTGAAATGCTAAGACCTAAAAATTATTAATTTTTGTTGTATAATATAAAATATATTATATTTGGTTTCAAAAGTAACTTTTAATTACATTTTGGATTCCCCTCAAAAAATAGACAATTTTTAAAAAATGACATGTCATATTGAGGTTATACACAAAAGTTATAGTCATTTGAAGTTGGTAGACTTTCTTCCTAAGTGATTTTAGAAGCCTAAATGTTTAACTCTAGAGCTAGGACTGTTCAAGTCCAAATCCAATCAAGACATGTGAATTTAAATATTTTTTTATTTTTTAATTCACTTTGGTGGTTTAATTGAGTTCTTGGTGGTTTTTAAGCTAAAAAAGGTTTAATACGGGTCTTGGAATTCAAATTATAGAGGAGGAGAGGTCAACAAAGATCAAAAAATAATAGAAAGTGTAATGAGATAGATGAAAGTTGGATTGACATTACTTATTTTATAAGTTTAAGTCTTTGTTCATTGTTTTCTCATTGTTGCTTAAATTTAGTTGATTGAGTGAATAGCTGGAAAAGGTTGAGTTCAGTAGTTTTCATTCAAATCTTCCAAAGAATATTATAGAGATCATTATGAGTGTATGAAGTTATTTTCCTTGTAATTCTAAGACATAGAAAAACTTGTAAACTACATAATATAGTAGAGATGAAGAAATATGGATTCACTCTTGCTAGAGTGTTCTCACATTGAGTTTCTCCAAGGTATTTCTTGTGTATCTCTCTTCATTGCTATTGTGTTTGTTTCCTTTGCCTGCATATTTATATTCCTTGCAACTAGGCTAATACTCAAACATTTAAGAGGACTCAAAATTCAACCCTATGATTAAAGAACTTCACATTTGACATTTCACCTCTATGCAAGCATGTTCATTTTAGTCTTGTATGGAGTAATAGCATGTTTAGAGTGTGGAGGTATTATTTTAAATGTTGTATATGAATAAATTAGGAGATAGAATATATATTAAAATGACATTTTAGGTGTTTTTCTATGGCAAACAACTCTATAGGACCACCTTGACTTGAAAGGGTCCATGTTGGTGAAACTTAGAGTGGAATATCCACCTATTTTATGAAATAGATTGGTATCAGAGTAGGTTATCCTTTTTTCCATTAAAGGTTTGATAACAGATTTTTGAAAATGTTAGTTTTGTTTGTGTTCTATTTTGGTGGTTTTTATGGTAACCATTGTGCAAATGTTTCCCATTACCCAGATAACAAGTGCTAGTGGATAGATTATCTTGATTCATTGACAACAAGGTGGTTTAAATTTACACTATGATTACTATTGATGTAAGATATTATGGGCTTCTGTGATGTGATGGTATTAACCAAAAGTATTTGATGGACCTATCATCCAAGGGACATGAAAAAGATTAAGCATTTAGCTTAGAAAACATTACTCTTCCAAAGAAAAAATGGTTAAGAGAGTTAGAAAGTGTAGATAAATACATGTTCAACATAAATTTGAGCATAGTTTCTTTTTGATAGTAGGGTATGGTTGTACATGAGTGAATAAAAGACTCCAAATTTAACACTATGAAGCTTGAGGAAGATTTTTTTTACTTGAATATGTCTCCCTTTCTTTTTATTTTAAAATTCACTATTTTTTAGTGTTCCATGTGGAACAAAGAAGGTGATTTTTAACATTTGATTATAGACCCTTAGTCGTATTATCCAATAGGAGTGGGATAAAAAAAAATCCATAGATGAAGGAAAGAGAATCAATAAGGGGAGAGAAAGAAAATACAAATGGCATTCAAAAGAGTGTGGTAAGGAGTCCTCACCACTTGAGTTTATGAAATTGTGGGATTGAACACCTTCAAATTGGAGATTTGAATATATATTAGAATGTGAAAATGGTATTGTCTAAAATCTAATCAAATTATAACTTAAAGCATGGTACTATCCAAAATATGATCATATTGAAACTTGAAATGGGTATTGTCCATGAGGATGGTAAAAATGCGTTTCTCACTTGGGTGATAGGAGGTAAATCTTCATATTATTTTTATAGATTTTGTGGAAACCAAAAGACTTAAATATTTGGCATGTGATAATAAATTTGATGATATTTTTTATCCAACTTAGTTTTTACAATAACTAGTTGTCAAATATGATTAATTTGTTAAATGCTAAGACTTAAAAATTGCTAGTTTTTATTATATAAGATAAAATAACATATGATTGGTTTCAAAAATAATTTTTAATTACATATTTGGATTCCACACCAAAAAATATACAATTTAAAAAAATATTACATGTCATTTTAAGGTTGTATGTAAACATTATATCTATTTAAAGTCGGTAGACTTTCTTTCTTGGCGATCTTGGGAGCCCGACTGTTCAACTTTGTAGCTAGGATTCTCAAACTCTGGAGATAATAGAGATGTGTGAATTTGAATAATTTTTTGATTTTTTAATTAACTTTGGTGGTTCATATGAGTTCTTAGTAGTTTCTTAGGCTGAGAAAGGTTAAATATAGGTCTTGGAGGGTAGATTATAGAGGAGGAAAGATTAGAAAAGATCAAAAAATAATAGCAGGTGCATTGAGATGTATGGAAGTTGGATTCACATTGCTTATTTTATAAGTTTGAGTCTCTTTTCATTGTTTCCTCATTATTTTTTATTTTTAGGTGATAGATTGAATAATACACATTTGGAATAGGATGAGTTTAGTATTTTTGTTTTAAATCTTCCAAATAATATTGTAGAGATCATGATGAGTGTATGAAGTTATTTTCCTTGTAAGCCTGAGAGGTAGAAAATCTTTTAAACTATATTACATAGTGGATATGAGAAAGCATGGCTTAAATTTTGTTGGATTTTTCTCACATTGAGTTTCTTTAGGTTATGTATTGTATATCTCACTTTGTGGTTATTATGTTTGTTTATTTTTCTTGCATATTTATATTCCTTGCAACTAGTCTAATACAAAAACATTTAATAGAGCTCAAGATTCAGCCCTATGATTAAAGAACTTCACATTTGGAATCACACCTCTATGCAAGCATGTTAATTATAGTCATGTATGGATTAGTAGCATTTTTAGAGTGTAGATGTATTATTTTATATGTTGTATATGACAATCTTAAGATATGGAATACATATTAAAAAAACATTTTAGGTGTTGTTATATGAAAAATAACTTTGAGAAGAATACCTTGAATTGAAAGGGTTCATGTTGGTGAAACTTAAAGTGAAATATTAACCTAGTTTTTGGATGAAAAATCTTTTACAAGATGAATGTCATTGTGTGAGAGAGACCCTACGAGATATTGTAGTTCATTCATAATTAGTTTTAAATTATTTAAAATATCTTTGATTTTATATGTCCAACTTTACTAAATTTATTGATTTTATGTTTTTATTATAAATATTTCAATGTTGTTTATGAATGGATCCATTTTTTGCATCTCAAATATTTTATGCTTGGAGAATCAAACTTGTATCTAGCTCATAATATAAACCTAAAAACTAATATTCTGCACGGTTTTTTATTATATAAATTATGTTATTTTTCTTCTATTTATATACAATATCATTTTAATGTCCCACTTAGAGGAAGGTTGATAAATATAGATACATATATCAGAATTTTTTTGTGATGTATATTATCTTCAAGTAAATCTTGAAAAAATAAAGGGTGTAGTTTTAAACACTTAAAAATGTAATCCCAAACAAATTTTTCTCTTCATATGTTTACATTTTAAACCAAGTGCACATATGTTTTTCATTACCAAAATGTATTGGTGAACCTCCACTTCACTTATCCTTGATCATATCCTCATGCATTGAACCTATAAGTATTCATAATTATGATTCTTAGAACAACAATCCTTTCTACATGAAATAATCCAACCAAGGTGTTTATTCATTGCTCATTAGTTCTATGCATGTTTTTCATGCATATATTAAATATTCATATCCTTCATACAACTCATTCATAGAATTAAATCCCATCACTTACACTTTTATATCATTCAATAAGAGACACCTTCTGCTCAGTGCATCTACAACTTTATTTGACTTACCACTCTTGTATTTCAACAAAAATGTCTTACTCTTAAAAAACCAAACCCAATTCATATGAATTTGGTTCAATTTTCCTTGAATATTTATGAATTTTATTTTGTGTATAACATAAATTCCTTCATCATGATCACTTTTCAATTTTTTAGTTCATCTATGTTATGGGTATATGTAATACTCTCTTCATATGCTTGCATGATATGCACACTTGCATCATTTATCATACTTCATTCATTTTGCATATGTGGGCACTAAAATTCTCTATGTTTAGTTTCACCAAATCTAAAACATGTACCCATGAATCCTCTACATGTACCTCATTCATAAGATCCACTACCTCTGATAATATTTCCTCTACCTCTTTTTTCACTTGTATTATTGTGCTATGAAGTAATAGCTTATCCTTCTTGCATAGAGTAACCTCAGTTGTTACTTCCTTATCCTCACACTTGTGAAAAACATTATTCCCCTCATGATGTGCTTGGTTTTTTATGTGACAACATATATTCTACCTTCAGTAAACACATATAAGCTTTTTTAACATATTTCAATTGAATCATAACATACTCATCTTGAATGAAAATTTGCAAGTACCTCAAGATTTTTGAGGTGTCATATTGAAAATTAATTTATTTGATGGTGAGTCTATAAAACTTGTCAATCTAATCTTCCAATATCATCTCTCTTTGTCACAATTTTTTAAACAAAGTTAATTAGTAATCATAAAGTATGAATTTGGAATTTTACTTCATAACCAGTCTATCCTAAGTCTTGGTCTTATCTTTAACTTTATATATTATTTCCACATGCACATGCTCCCACCATAAGTATGAGTGCCCCTTTAAATTTGTGCAAAGAGAAATTGACCTTATTGGGATCTTCCATACTTTCATAATCAAAGTATTTTTCTTACTCAATGATCCAATCAGTGAGCTTATAATGAACCAAACTCCATGAATAACTAGGAGGGTCCAACTTCAACTTACCATTCATCCTCATAGCTACACATAGGATTCTATATTTTAATCAACCTCTTCTTCTATAGTTTCATTATCGATTTCATCATCTACAGCCTAAATGTCTCAATGTTGTGTGGTCTCCATAGCCTCTATAAATTCTTTGCATATATCTCATCAATATATCAAATATTAGAATTATTTGTTCTCTCTCCATTCTGGGCACTCTCATAAAAAACTATATTTATGTGTCATTTCCACAAAATTTATGAACAATCGCTTACACCTTTTATCCAACACTCACATTAGACTATGTCTTCTCTGCTTTCTACCCACAATTGAAAATGTGTAAAATATCATTTATCACATTTATATATAAATAATAAACCTTTCTCTAGTCCCAAATTATGCATTCATAGTTGGTAGTCCTAATGAAGAGATGTCTTCAACCACATAACCTTAAAATTTACATAGTAGAATAATGGAGTAAAATATAACAACAAATAAACTCAATACTTTATTATATTTCAATGATTTTAAACAAAGATTACACATACAATGAAAAAACAAAATAATCTTGAATGAGATTTGTGAATTTAGATCCTCATATCTCTACTTGCTAAGATGTTAAATTTGGAAGTATAGATAATTCTCAAAATAGTCATTGTGATCTTATTGGCAACATTTTATGTCACTTGGGTTTTTTTTTTGTTTTATGACTTCTCCCAGTGAGAAAAAACACAAATTTCTCAAAAAATGGATAAATCACCATTGATATGGTGATTTTCCTTTGTGTCTGAGAGGGGAAGCTCCTTCATATGATTATGGGTTTTGGGTTTTTTATGTAGTTTTAAATAGAAATCTCAAAAAAGAAAAAAAAAATAGGAAATGGTGAAATTGGATAATGGAGGAGGATGGAGGTGAATGTGAGAAATTCATAGTATAATAAACTTAAATAACCATTGTAAAAACTAACATTTAAATGAAATGGCTATAAATTATTCCTCTCACATGAAAACAGAATTAGAAGCAGTAGATGTATTAGAACAAATGGCTTTCTTGGAAACACTAAGTCTCCTTAAAACTTAGATTGGGTACACTTGGTACAAAGCCCATGCATAGGTTTTTCAACACATTATTTATAAACACCATGATATGTATACAACCAAAAAATATAAAATTTTAACGGCTTATCTATCTACCAATAGTAATACAAATTTCACAAATAAAGAGCATTAAAACAAACAAAGCCAAAGAATGGTTTAATCAATTTTCTTCTACTCCATTAACAAATTTGGAAAAGTAAAAGTACAAAATAAATTTGTATCTAACCCTTGTCTAAGAGATAAAATAAATAACCTCTTTTAAAATGTCCACCTCTCTTATTTATAACACATAGAAGGATGGAAATGACCTTTCATATTCTTGTAACCGCTCTTTTCAATATTTTTATTCTATTTTTACACTCACCTTTCACATTTTAATAAAGTGAATTAAATATTACAATAATATAATAAATTGACTTAAATGAATCACTGAGTAGCCCAACCAAACTTTATCCATTAGATGTTAGATTATGGAAATAGTATGAACACTTATTCATAGTCCCACTAATATGTGAAACACACTAACATTTAAAATCAGGTCTTGCAAATAGACATCTGACACAAAAAAAGAATTAAACCCATTCATAAATGTATCTGAAAATAAAATATTTTTCATCATTATATTTTCCATTCAAATATCATTACTTTGAACAAGAGCCAAAATAGAGTCTAGATGTGAAAGATATAACAAAATAGAGAATTCATATCTGGCATGCCCATGAGGTGATATTGAAATAATATATCTTTCTCTTTATTTTAAAGCCATTTTTTTATTTCAAGGATCAAATATTCCATATCATTGGATTTATCATTTCAATATTTTTCTAACTCTTCAAATGAAAGCCAAAATAGAGTGTAGATGTGAAAGATATGGAAAAAACAAGAATATACATTTTTGTCTTTGTATTTTGGTGTTCTTAGTATATCTATCACACTCAATGTACCTAACATACCCACATGTCTAGCATGCCTAATGAGGCCCAAAGTGGCCCCTCATATTTCTTCTTATTTTTTCCTTAAATGCCTCCTTATGTTGTTATTCACACTTATTTATCCTACACTATGCGAATACATACACATGTGATAGGAAACTAAAAAAATAGTGCTTGTTGTATGATAGGAAGAAAAAAAAATCCATCAATTTCTTAAAAGATAAAAATAATTATTGCAGGTTATTTTTTTCAAAACTTATGTTTATAATTTCTTGGATATCAAAGATTTTGTATGTTTATGTAGTCATTTATGATAATGGGATTGATTGATATATTTTATTGAAATTTTTTTGTGAATTAAAAGGGAAAACTAAGTTGATGGATTACATAGAGGTAGATAAATATGCAAAGACTAGATCTCACATTATATTACCCACAACCAAAAAGAATGAATGATCAATGGAAGTAATTAACCATGTTTCCAAAAAAAATTGAATAGATCAAGAATCCATAAAGGAATTATAAACCCACTTCATAATTTATTCTAATACAATTAGTAGGGAAGCATACAATTCTTATTGTGATGGAGAAACCTTATGATTCCATTGTAGCAGAGAGAACCTCTTTTGTTTACAAATTCATGGATGCAAACATCAAAGCATATTGATGAATATGAGGAGATGAAGTAATGGGAAAAGTTTTGAGAAAGATAAAGGATACAATTCTATATTTATTTTTGAATATTTCACCTTGTTATTTAAAAAATATTGATACATTTCATTTTCCATTTTGATCAAAACTAAATTAAGAACTTTTGCATAGTGACATGAAATATTTAAGTTATGGGGTGTGAAGAGGCCCAAAATAGTCCTTCATCTTTCTTCTTAGTATTTTCTAAAATACCTCCTTATTTTATTATTCACACTCATTTGGATTACACTATATTGATATATACACATATATGAATAATATATATGTACATTATTTTGGTTAAATCTAGTTCTATTTATATAAATTAGTATGATTTAATGGATTGAATCTTCATGGTATTACTAATGGAAAGTGAATAATGCAGATTATACTTTATGTAAGGTGTTTTATAACCTCAAATATAAAGGATAAAATATTTATTTAATTTGATAACTACCTATAGCAACTTGGTGAGCTACCCATAGTAACTGGGAAAGTCATTTGTAACAACTAGGTGAGATACCTATAATAACTAGGAAAGCCAGCCATAGCAACTAGGAACCACCCATAGTAACTAAGCATCACCCATAACAATATATGTGCATACACTTTTTAAGGATTTACATTTAGATTTTCTTCTTGAATAATTAACTCCCATAGTTAGAGGATTGTGACAATTATTCATTTAGAGGAAAAAAATAAGTCAACTTTAAGTTATTCCTCCTTCATTAGATTGTCTATCTTAAGCAGTTGCAACAAATAAATATTATGTTTTCTCATACTCTATTATTTAGTTGTTAATTTACTTTTTTTAAATTTCTTATAGTTTTTTTTAATATTAGCATAGCTATTTTGTATTATTGTAACTTATTTCATTTTGTAAATAACCATAGATTTATAATTTGAACACACACACACACACACACACACACATATATATATATATATTGGTATTTCTAAATAAAGTGTTTCCTTATCTATTTAAGAGAGAATTTTTAGGTTTTAGTATGTTTAATTAGTAAGGGAATCTCAACTCAACTATGAAATTAGATTGAGGTATTATTAGAATGAAAATTGTAATAAAATTGTAATGTACATGTAACAATTTTGTTTGATGATATAGTTAAATAAATAAGATTTGTTTTGATTTAATCCTTCCTTAAACAAGAGGGAGTCAAGCTCCATTCCAATTGATGCAAGGCCCACTCAAAAGGATCAGTGATCTGATTTTCCATCTGTTAATTTATTTATTTCTGTTGTGTGTGTATTTTTATTTCATTTTATTCATGTAAGTGTGTGTATCTTTCAATTTTATTTTATGTATATCAATAAATTTTATGTTTTATAATTATGTGTGGGAAGCTTCCAAACATATATTAGTATTAAATTTCTTGAAATGTACTCTCTTATACATTTGTTTCTTACAATTACTTTCCTATCATTTACTTTCATCAAATGTGCATTAGCCTCCCCATTATTCCACGTAGTTTAGTGTTGCATATACAGTGTACACACCTTAAAAAGTTATGTCTTTGGTTTGAGAATTAAATGAAGGATAATATATCTTATGTTTTAGGTTATTTCCTCTTGGGATGTATCCTCAAAAAATTTAGGATAAATCTCAAGATAATATAGAATAGTATATTATATCTTCTCTACAATTCCCACGCACCCACAAGGTCAGGCTAACCCGACTTCAAAGTTACAGATATCTTGTTGGATTTTATGAAAAATATAACATGTTTGATACCTTTAAAATTTGTAAATATATGATCATTTTAGTGAGGACAACACCTAAAACCTTTTAAAAATGACAAAGTTTTGATCCTCTAACAAAATTATGAATCTTGAGTTGGATTTTATTAAAAATCTGATCTTTGAGACAACATGTTTCCAAAAGATAAAATGAGAATAAAATAGAGCCTATATGTGATATATATGACAAAATTAATAATTTCACCTACCATGCACTTGAGGTGCAAATGGTACCTAATTTTTTTGATTGAATTTTACATAAAATATATGAAGTTTGGGCCTCTGATACTTTAGACAAAGATGATACTTTAAAAAATATATTTGAAATGATTCAAATGATAACCAAAATGGATTATATGGGTGAAATATATAACAAAATATAATAATTACACCTACCACACACTTAAGGTGTGAATGGTACTTGATCTCTTTGGTTGGATTTTACATGAAATTTATGAAGTTTGGGCCTCTTATACTTTAATAAAATATGATCCTTTGAAAAATATATTTCAAAACATCAAAAAAGAACCAAAATAGAGATTTTATGTGAAATATATGACAAAACAAAAAAATTACACATGTCGTGCTCTTGGAGTGAGAATGGTACATGATTTCTCTGGTTAGATTTTACATAAAATATATGAAGTTTGGGCCTTTGATTATTTAAAAAAAATATGATCATTGGGAAAATATATTTTAAATTAATTAAATGATCATGAAAATAGAGTTTGGATATGACATATATGATAAAATAGAAGAATCACACTTGTCATGGACTTGAGGTGTTAATGTTACCTAATTTCTAAGGTTGGATTTTACATAAAATCTATGAAGTTTTGGACATTAAACCTTATACAAAGATGTTACTTGGGACAATATATTTCCAAAACATAAAATGAGAACCAAAATGGATTTTTAATGTGAAATATATTACAAAATGGAATAATTTCACCTTTTACACACTTGAGGTGTAAATGGTAACTAATTTCTTAGATTAGATTTTACATAAAATATATAAAGATTATGGCTTTGAGCCTTTATAAAAATATGATCATTTGTAAAATATCTTTCCAACACATCAAATAAGAACCATAATATATTTTGAATGTGAAATAAATGACAAAACAAAATAATTTTATTTGCTATGTACTCGAGCGGGTGTTGTACCATGTCAAATTTCTAATTTGTATAAAATAAAAGTTTCTTAAATGAAGCATGTAAAATACCTTTTAATGATCACTTTTTTAAAATTAATTCCATATTTTGTGACTTGGAAGACCTCAAACATGCAAGGGGGATAATTTCACATAGTGCGCTTATGAGGCCCCACTAACCCGATGTCAAATGTCTCGTTTCTCCATGTGGAAAGTAAAAAATTTAAAATTTCATGAAATCAAATTTTGGGAATAAGAGATATATATCTTTAAGTTCACTTACTAACCAGATCAAACATAGGAGTATGTTTATATAGTAATAAGACCCAACTACTTACAATATCAATCTTAACAACCCACTACCCTCACTAAATATTTGCATCACATCACTCTGTACACAAACACTAAATGTTCATTACAATTTCAAAGCACCATAACACATCAAAATAACCTTTCATGATTTAAATAAATAAATACAATTGATTAGTAAAAATAATAAATATTTATCCATAACACATCACAACATCATATACACCAAGAATAGACTATGACCAACATAAGTTATGCAAAAGTCACAAACTCACAAGGATAAGACTTAACACCTCATAATATTCACATTATTTCACACCAATATCCTACATAATACATTGCAATCTTTCACACTAGAACTCACAAGACTTAAAAAGTGAATTCTATGACTGGATATTCTAAATTAGCATTGAACTAAATAAGGGCCTTCAAAACATATTCATGCAAAAATTTTGTAAGCAATGACAAATAAGAATCAAAATTGCATTTAACAACAAATTTTCATGGAACAATACAAACATACACATGCACAAAGGTAGTGAAAAATAACAAACAACAAATGTGTAAGCAAGATAGGTGTGCAAAACATATCTACAAGGTATTTGCACATGTAAAGGCAATAGAAAACAACTCAAATAATATGTGCACAATCATTATTTTCACACAAAATAACTTATCTTATTTTTAACCTAAAATATTTTTGGTTGATGTGGATTTTAGGTGAATTTGAATGATCTAAAAATGGGCATAACATATCTGACTCAGTTTTCTCCAAAAATTGGATACTTTAAAAATTTCTCAATTTCCTATCATTTAACTTGAAAATTGGCATAATAATTAACATCATCATTAAAAATAGATAATAAAGTAATAATTAAATGATAAAAATAACACAATTTCAAACTAATGATAATGGAGTTCATCCCTTATTGACTATGTCTTTGGGTCCATTTAATCAACAAACTATTTCATTAATTCTCCTTTAAAAAGGGAAATAATCTCCCATTAAGGGACTCAAAATTAGTCCTCCCCAATAAGAGGCTAAAAATATTCTCCAAATTAAGGCCAATCTCCCAAAAATGGGGTTATATAATCTTACTCCAAAGGTTTACAAAGTTCTCCCAATAAAGGGGTTATCTCCTTTACAAAGGGCTACAAATGTCTAAAAAGTTAACTCTTCGTTATACAAGTTGTAAAGTTAACTCTCCTTTATAAAGGGATATATCTCCTTAAAAGGGGAAAAAAATATTCATAAAGCTTCCATGCATTTTGGATAAGATTTAATCCCATATTAAGAGGTTTTTTTAATAATAATGTTTTCATAAAATTTTCAACACCATATGAATTGGTATTAAGACCAATCATTTCTTAAAACTCATATAATATCTTGGGGACTTGTTTTTGTACATTATATGTTTTAAAATACCATTATTACATGTGTTAAGCCTTAATTGGGCCACTAGTACAAATTTAGTCACAGTGCTAACATCATCATTGTACCCTACTTGCTTCAACAAGTCCTAAGCATATGAAGTTCATTTGACCCCAATCAAAATGCATTAGATTAATCTCATTGAGATCTTCTATATTGGTCTATTTTTAATAGGGTTTTATACCATTTGATCATATCAAATGTATAGATCCTCCTGGATCATACCTCCCTACTAAAAAACTTTTGGTCCACCAAAAGTCTTCATTCTTAGAAAATCATTGAAGGGACAAATCTCTCATTTTCTATATTCTTATATCTTCTATTTATCATTAACTCTTATTGAAAATATTCAAGTAATCTAGAGAAAAACATCAATAGAAGGAACTTGATCATTCTAACCTTGATTTTCCATCATCAATTGTTATCTTCCCAAGTATGGGGCTATACTTTATAGAGGATATCTCTGGTTCACATGGAATCTATCTCCCACATTTTCCTACTCTTATCCCTTGTAAATAGGCCACAATCTATATATTTTCCCAAAATATGGGAGATATATCAAAATATGCTAGCATGTATGATAATACTTCACTTCTCTCTCTTAGAGGTTGACTACCCAAACTAAATTATATAAACCTAGGTGATGAAGATGTTTGTGACTCCCTTTTATCTCTACTAACTAACATATTTTCACTCTTGGTGTCTTGGTATTTTCTTTATAATTTTCTCTTAATCCATTCACTACACTATATGTATGTTAAGGTGAAGCTCTCCCATTAAGAGATGTTTGTTATATTATCTGTGTTGCTCAACATTTTTAATAAAGGCATAAACTATGTTGTATATTAAATGATGTTATAACATGTCATCAATTGTATAATTTACCCTTATTAGGGCCTTAAATGCAACATACATGTGTTACAAACATTTATAAACATTTCCCAATCTAGGGTATTATAAAATGTGCATATATGTAATTACACATGCATACATTAAAATAAACATATTTCAATGAAATAAAATTATATGCCAACATACATTCAAAGAATAACAGTGCTTTAATTAAGTGATGCTCACCATGGAAGAACCTTTCATGTTGATTCCAATTTGTATCCCTCTTCAAAGAACACCTTAGATCATGTGCATGTTAATGATGCTTATCAAAATGTCTATTATTGTCATACCCCAAAAATTGACTTAGAGAACCTTTTCTTGAAGTTCTCTCTCAACGGAGTGCCTCTCTACCCAGCTTGTCAAATGCTGCAAGAAGTGGTAAGCAAAATAAACATGATAATTCAAAAATAAATAGTGATACATCTCATAATAGGTTTCTCATGATATGCTTCTCATCTTGAATGGTTGCTCCAATTTCACTCTCAATGAGTGATCTACCTCCACACATTCTCATACAAATAAGATTAGTTTCCTTAATGGTAATTCAACAATAATAACATAAAAAAGTGATTTGGAGGTGATTTAATCATGATAAACAAAATTTAGCTATGCAAATATGTTATCCATTTCTTACCAATCCATTATACTATATGTTCCTCTTTAGTAAACTTCCTCTTGATAGGATATTCCTTGGATAGGTGGGCTTCTTCAAGGGTTGCCTCTAGGACTAGTGGTGCCTCACCAACTCCTTCATCTACTACCTCTTTCTTTGTGGGTGTTTTCATAACCTTAATTTTGCTTATGGATGATTCTTGTTTCTTAGAGGGATCGTTTCAAATATTTGGATGGAGTTATGGATGAAGTTTACAAAATTTATCAACCCAATGGCCCCTCATGTGGCAATGAGTGAAATAATTCTTGTCTATTTTCTTGGATAGCAAGCCCTTCTTTCCATTCTCCATATTTTGACTTGGAGAGTGGTCTTTACCACTTGTTTCCTTATTCTTGAAGGACATGATATTTCTCTATATGGACTTTATCTTCCAACAAATGGCCACATAATGGTTAATCAATACATAAAAGGTATGTCGATACATATACCATAATGTCTGTGTTTCAAATCCAATCTCCTCATAATTAAATAAAACATTACAGTATTTATACTTTCTATACCTTTTAGGGTTATCTTTTGTGCAAGTATGATGAAAATAAAATATTTTACCTCCTCCTTTAGGATGTTCATCTATCTTTGGAGATGTTTTGCATTATTTTTGAATGTTTATCCCATGATTAAAAGTTTGTCCCTTTTGTGATTCCAACTTGCATTTACTCTCACCATCATGGAGAGGTTATTTCTATAGTGACTTGGGTTCTTCTCTTGAATCTTCTCTTGCTTCAACTATTTTTTAACATTCTCTAATTTTTCCATTGCCACTAATATATCCCAAACCTACACAATGAGGTGTTTCCTCAACTTGTATGGGATTATCCATTCTTTGGCCATTGATGCTAATACCCTTTCCATCAAAACCCATATTTATTATTAACTTAGAGCCAATACCATAAGTATGCTTCTCAATTGACCAAAGGAAGCATCTATGTATTTATGGGAATAAAAAAAGTATAAACTTTCTTTTGTTCATCAAAGGAAGAGTTAGAAGGTTTAGAAGGAGATGGAGGAGCTTTAGGAGGTTCATCTCCTTTACCCTTAACATTGGTGGAGGGTTATTCCTCTTATTTACCTTAATTTTCACCTTCAAGCCTCATCTTCCTTTTATGATTCAAATATTACACAAATCTTTTCATCTCAAGAAAGGTTTGATGGAAGGCTATCTCTAATTCAAATTCTTTCTAGAGAGATCCCATGGCTTGACTTGCACACTATACATCGATTTATAGGTTATACTCTTCCAGCGATCTTTCACCATGATTGCCTTTAAACCTAGTTAACATATAAAATGGAAAATTATAAATCCAAAAACCACATTTAAATATCATCGATCAACTACTCTAATATAAAACTTGACCCAAAAAAAGACAACAAATTTGACCTAGTTTTCTCCAAAAATTAGATACTTTAAAAAAATTCAATTCCCCATGATTTAATTTGAAAATTGGAATAATAATTAAAAATAATAATCAAATGATAAAAATTACATAAATACAAACCAAATTATAATGGATTTCATCCCTGATGGAGTACATCTTTGAGTCCATTTAATCAATGAACCATTTCATTAATTCTCTTTTTAAAAAGGGTAACAATCTCCCATTAAGGGGCTCAAAATTCATCCTCTCTAATAAGAGGCTAAAAATATTCTCCAAATTAGGGATAATATCCCAAGAATGGGATTATAAAATCTTCCTCCAAAGGGTTTACAAATTTCTTCCAATATAGGGATTTTCTCCTTTACAAAGGGTTACAAAGGGATAAAAAGTTAACTATTCATTAACAGGATTCAAAGTTTACTCTCCTTTACAAAGGGATATCTCTCCTTAAAAAGGAAAAAAATTATTCACCATTTATAAGGCTTGAAAATATCTCTCATTTACAAAAGGGGAAAATGGATTATACTCTCCTTTTGTAAGGGCAAAATTCTCATAAGGGCTTGAGATTTACAAGCTTTTCTTTTCTCCATCTATATCTTTTTCAAATGCAAAAATTATCCTTTTATAATTCTCACAAGGCCCTTGTTTCATGGGTTGATGCATTATCTATTTACCAATACATTAGGATTCCTTCCATTTCCTTGTTTTTAGGCTTGGATAAAGCTTTCATGCATTTTGGGTGGGATTTAATCCCAAATTAAGATTTTTTTTTAATAATAATGTTTTAATAAAAGTTTCAACACCATATGAATTAGTATTACGACCAATTTTTTCTTTAAACTCATACAACATATTAGGTACTTGTTTTTTGCCATTCCATGTGTCAAAATACCTTGGTATACATGACAATCCCTGATTGGGCTACTAGTACACATTCAGTCACCTTGATAACGTCATTATTGTACCATATTTACTTCAATGGGTCATAACTTTGCATACAAAGTTTATTTGACCCTATTAAAAATGTGTTAGATTCATCTCAGTAAGTTCCTCAATGTTGGCATATTTCCAATAGGGTTACAGACCATTTGATCATGTCAAATCTAGATATCATCCTGGATAACTAAATTCTCCCACATGACTAAGGCTTTCATTCTACTACATCTTGTAGATATTAATATCAATATAATTCCTTTGCATAATTTTTCAATTGACATACCAAATCTATCTAAATTCAAGATAATTAAAGGTATCAGAGATGAGATATATGAAGCCTACTTATAATCTAAATTATTAGAGTCTTGGGAACATTTTTCCTCAAAGCTTCAGTAATACTTCAATTTATATCCTTACTTTTAGGATGGGATCATCCAACCTCCAAGTCACATTAGACTCCAATTACCATGAAATTTACTTTTCATTTGGCATAATTCAAAGTTTATTAGATTTTTTCCATGGATCCTAAAAATTAAGGATCATTTTGTATTTAGATGTTCTCCTTACTACAAGATCAAGGGTTGATTATTTTGCCTTTTTAGTGACTCTTATAAATCTCTCCAGACCTTCTTTGCTTGTGAGAATCAAAGTTACTTAGGTCTTTTCTTTCAAGATATGTTTGATCTTTGTCAACATCCTTCCAAATATTTTGCTCCCACAATACATTACACCTAAAGGATTGTTTTTTTCATTCACCTTGTTGCTTCTTCAACATTAAGTAGGAAGTGACCCCATGATAGTGTTGTAGATATGATGAAATCTATAAAGCACAAAAAGATATACATTGTTTTCACATATTCTATTCTATATACATAGTTAATGTTATATTTTTAATTGGTTGGAATTATGCGTGTATTCCCTATTCCTTATTTTACATTATAATTTAAAAGTCCAATAGATCAATCTTGACCTTTCATGGGCATTAATATCATTATCTCATCATCTCACAAAGTTTATTCATAATTTTTTAATTTAAAATTAAACCTAGGTGAACATAACCACATTTGCATCCCTACAATAAACACATTACCTTTGTAAAATGTTTCTAAATATATGCATAAAAATGAAACTCCTTAGATGAATTTTAGTAATGATGATTTAGAAACCCAACAACGAGAGAAAATACCAACAAAAAAACATTTTCAATGGATTTTATTCCAATTTTGGATGGTGCAATGATGTTCCATTCCAAGGTTATTTCACATCACCCATCAAAAAATAATGAACAACTCACTTTGAAGATAAATAAAAAGTATAATGTGAATGTAGCTGAGTAAAGATATAGGGGTGGAGAGATATAAATTACAAGGTGCATTTTTATCCATATAATTAAATAAGGTTGCACCTCATCCTAAAATATGGTTATTGAAAATATTGGTGTAAAAATTAACACTATTGTGATTATGTAGAAAATAGGATAACATTTATTAAGATGCCTCTTATTTTATAGAAAATAGCATTTTCATTTGATGTAAAGTTGTTTTTATGTTGTACATTGAACCTTACCAATTGAATCTCAAACCATTACATCTATAGGGTATCAAAGGTGTGTATTTACATAATCTTGTACAATAATTAGTGTTACCATATGCCATAATGATGATGCCTAATCTTGGTATTATTAAAATAGTTAAAAAATTTACTATTAGAATGCATCAGTATAAGAAATTAGCAATAGGGAGATG